>BCLG01000546.1:138527-149528 GCA_001602295.1 Zoysia matrella
CTGGGCAGGCGACGTGCGGCGCGTGGCGGCTGCGTGGCAACCTGGTAAGCGGCAGAGCAGGCATGCGCGGCGCGTGGTAGGGCGCGTGGCGCCGCGCGCTAGTGTGCTGGCCGGGCCCGCGAGGAAGAAGACAGGGAAAAAGGAGAAGGTCGCTGGCAAGTGGGCCCGCGCTTTTTTTGTATTTTTCTGATTTTTCGAAATTTCAGCAGCAGCCTCTGTTTTTCCTTCAAAAGGTCAACTTGCCGAGCTCCGATAAACGTGAAATTTTGCAGGGTTGAAGTACTTTTTAATATGAACAACTTTCGTTTTAGGATTATCTTCAAATTCTGAATAGATTTTATTCTATGAAATTCGGGAGATAAATGGCTATTTGAAAGGAGTAAATTAATTCGGACGAGGTCAAAAAGATCAAAAGAATTGGCCTGGTTTGGAATTCAAGGAGTTCGATAGGATTGGAATTCAGAACGGTAGAGTTCAAAGAATTTGAATGGGTTTGAAATTCAAAAGCAATAGGTTCACAGGAGTTAAATGGATCCAAAATTTCAAGAGAATTGGTTGGATTTAGGATTCAAGTAATTAGAATTAAGAACGTTGTAGAACAAACAGTAAGGGAAAGAAAAACAAAAAGGGGCTCAATCACTTGTCACACCTCAAATTTTAATATTTTGAAATCTTCAATTTAGATAAGTTTTAATTTAGTGAGGTTTTCGCCTTTTGAAATAGGAAAGAAAAGAAAAGGCGGGAAGTGAAAAGAAAATAGTTAGAGTGAAAGTTAGAAAAAAAAATTTGAATTACGTATTTTTAGGCTTTTCCTAAAATTCGGGATGTCACAAAGAGTAATCTTGCTCTGTATCCCTCGTTGAAACCCACAAAACTTTCCAGAAGCAGACCATGCAAGACCCAAAAACTTTGTTACCATCGTGCAAAACTGCAGATTCACAAGAAGGCAAGTCTGTCAACGAAACAACCAAACAGAAGAAAAACATAATAAACTTAAACAATTCAAGAAATAGTCATTCCAATGACTCTAAACTCTGCATCATGCAAACAACGATGATGTGTTCTCACTCACATTTTCCTGGAAACTGCAGGCACCGTGGTTGATAGGAATATATGCCACCCAACAGAGTTTGTTTTCTTCCTGTGCAGCCATGCTGGGATAAAGGTAAAATGATGCCTACAGCAATCATGCATGGGGTTTGTTTGGATCCAGCCGACTAATTATTAGTCCGAACTAATAACTAGTTGACTACTAATTAGTTGACTAACTATTAGCCCATTGCCTGTTTGGAGTTAGGGCTAATTGTTAGTGCATCCTACATTGAAATCAAGGTGGGATGCTCACGTGCATGTATTTTATACGTATCCTCCGACAGAACTCGTCTGGATATCCTGGTAAGAGTCGATTAAAATTTATTAGCCATCTTTATTTCTGGCCAATGTAAAACGTACAATTCGTATACGTTGTACAATCGGCCAACTACGTATTTGTATACACATACATGTCGCTTCCATTGTTAGGGTAATTCGAAGTTTGTTTTGCATGCTTCACCTCAAAGATAGGTAGCAGGTTGTTATTTGGATTTGCGAGCACGTTAGTTGCTATCTTTTTCTTTCTTCTCCAACAGAATCTGCTGAATTGCCGACGATTCTGGGCACCATGCATGATGCATCCCATCACTCCATTATATAAGCAACAAGCCGCCGCCACCGTCCTGGCAAAAAACCCTAACATCAGAACCGCAACGCATCCATCCATGGAAACGGCTGCCATCGCTGCTCTGCCGTACGACGCCATCGCCAACATCCTCGGCGTCTTGCCGCCGCGGAGCCTGGCCGTGGCGTGCTGCGTCTGCAAGGCGTGGCGCGACGTCGTCGACGACCGCGCGCTGCTGAACCGGAACCTCCTGCCGCTCTCGGTTCGCGGCCTCTTCATCAACTACATCGGCCACAGGCGGCCGCACCTGTTCTCGCGTCCTGCCACGTCGTCCACGCTCCCCGGCATCGACGGCTTGCTGAGCTTCCTGCCCAACGACCCCAGACACGACTGGTGGAGGGTCATCGACCACTGCAACGGCCTCGTGCTCTGCACCATCAACCAGGGGTTCCACCTCTGCGTGTGCAACCCGGCGACGAAGCGGTGGACGCTGCTTCCCGGCGTGCACGAGGGCTGCGGCCGCCATAACATGTACATTGCTTTCGATCCAATGATCTCGCCGGACTATGAAGTTTTCTTGATTCCGGACACGCCGGAGAAGGCAAAGCCAGACTATCATGAATGGCCACCATCGCAATGGAGCTTCGAAGTGTTCTCATCTAGGACCGGTCTATGGGAAGACAGGTCCTATGTCCGGGAAGGCGAGCCGGCGGTGACGGTTGAAGACGCCAGATTGGATTACGGAAAACCGACATGGCACGTACCGCGCCAACGTTACGCGGTGTGCAAAAATGCAGGGCTGTATGTCCATTGCCCAGGTTCATTCATGGCAAGGTATGCGTCTGTTTTATCACACATGTTAACGCATGGCTAGCAAGTTCTGTAATTATGCGTCTGTGTTTATCACACATGTTAATACATGATTGCTATTTTGCATTGTAATTTTTTTTAGTAATTTACAACCATGTTAGTACCCTAGGTATCCTCTTTTCATGTTTCATATCCACAGGTTTCTACGTTCTTCCTCAGATGCTCAAGTGCATTCAACTGTAAATATCACTACTTTAGACAGTGGTTGATCATATATTATATGATAACAAATTTATCTTTTGCTCTGGCAGGTTTTCATTATCAAATGATAAGTACCAAGCGATTAAAATGCCAAAAAAATACAAAGAATATAGAATCATACCTCGGACAATCAGTGGATGGGGTTTACTTTGGAATAATTGATGATGACCGACAATTATGGATTTGGATGCTTGATGAATCATTTGAACATATGGAGTGGATCTTTAAGTATAAAGCTTACATTGGGCTATATGCCAATCATATAGCTTCACTGCCATATGACAATAATCATAGACAACCTGATGGATCTTGGATGGTAGAAGAACATAATAATGAGAGTTCCGTTGGTAACAATGCTGAAGCGGGATCTGAAGAGAGTGTCGAAATAAAATCCAACGAGAACATTGAATGGGACTCTGATGACGATGACATTTTCACAATTGAAGCAGGGGGTGAAGAATGGCGTCCGGCAACATTTTGTATTCTCGGATTTCACCCGTTCAAGGAAGCTGTATTTTTAGTTGAATTTTTTGGAGTAGCCTGCTATCATTTGAACAGCTCAAAGATTCAATATTTAGGATACTCACGGCCAAGATGTCACTATGGTAACCATCCATCAACACCCAAATATTACTCCTAATGTTTCAGATGGTGTAAAAGAGGCGTTCGTCTACACGGGAATCTACTGCATGGAGATGATACTGAAGATGAGTGTTAAAGATTGTCGCTGGATATGCCCAATCCAGGAATTATTTAGACAACAGTGAAACATTTTGATTGATTTGGTGCTTATTTTGATCTTTTGCTTGTTATTTGCTTTATTATGGAATTATCTCCCATTATTTGTACCGTAATTGCCGGTCATCATATATTGCAGAAATTCTTATTATGAACTGTACTGCAGTTATTGTAATTGCCAGTCATCATATTGTACTGCAAAGTGCAAATACTTTAATTGCTAGTTTTTTCTATATTGCACAAATTCTTATTATGAAATCATATCTCGTTGTTTGCTTGTCATACAGTACATACTTCTATGGAAAAAGTCCAAATTACTCTCCTGAACTATAAGAGTAGTCCAAAAATAACCTCTTAACCTTTAATTTGGTTCATTTTACCCCACCAGATTGCTAAACCAAGTGACAATTCATCTTTAATTACTTTTCTAATCTGGTTTTGATGACTCAGGGCGGTTTAGCCAATTTCAATGAGTGCGCCCCTATGACCGCCGTCGTCCTCGGCCCGTCAGCAGTAGCACCGCCTGCCTTCTTTCAGCACTCGTCATTAGCGATGAGTTACTCTTGTTTAGCACGCGCTTGCCGGTTTCTATTATGCCAAGCCAGAGTCTCTTTCCATGTCATCTGCCCATGTAGCGGCTAAACCGCCCTGAGTCATCAAAACCAGATTAGAAAAGTAATTAAAGGTGAATTGTAACTTGGTTTAGCAATCTGGTGGGGTAAAATGAACCAAATGAAAGGCTAAGAGGTTATTTTTGGACTACTCGATCTTATAGTTGAGGAGAGTAATTTGGACTTTTTCTTACTTCTATTTTGATACAAACTCAAGTAGTTGAATTATTGTGAATCCAAAGAACATGCTCTAGTTGGCATTATTGGGAGGACAAAAGCCATATCATTATAGTGATTACTAACAGTTTTTTACTTAATGAGAAATGCTACAACTGGTATTTCATAATAAGAATCTGAATGGTGGGTACGTTTAGAACCATTCGTGCGCTGACATAACTGAATCCAAGGACATAAATCAGGTTTGATGTCTAGGAAAGGACCAAATAACTCTTAGATTTCCATGAAACACAGCTTAATTTCCCCTTGCTGCAAAAGTTTTCATGGTCATCTAGTAGCTAACAATGATAACATTTCCATTGATTCAGCAACAAATTTGTAAATTATGACTGAAAAACATGATTCTGCGAAATTAGATGACATACGGTTTATCCTGCCGAAGGTGCCATGATGTCCTGCAGTAGTAGTGTTCCACAAGAAGAGCAGCAATGGTAATGACCTCACCCTCATTGCTGAGCTGCTCGGCATGGGAGCCTGCACTGCAGCCACGTTTCAAGCATCGCATGTAGAGTATATTGCTCAAAAGAAATGACAGGCAATGCCAGCAGTCACATTCGACCTAGCACTTACAAGTAGGGATAATTTTCCGATTCCCAGCATATTTACAACCAGGAGGCTAATATTCCATTAATCAATATCTCATGATTCAAAAACTCAAGATATGCTTAAGTGACAAACGCTTACAAGTTCATGGATGTTCAAGCCTGAAACTAAAATCAGTATGTTTAGCCCTACATCTACTGATCCCAGTAAGAAATACAACTGGTTCATTGCAAGGTTACAAGGGGCCCAAAAATACCAGTCCTTCAATTATTGTTTATTTGTTTGCAAGGAAAGGTCATGAACCACACTTTTACAGTATGAAATACAGTTAGTTAGTGTCTTCTTGTAATTGCATCTCCATTGGACAGCTAATTCCCATCTCTCCAGAGATCGCATCAGTCGAGCGGGCATTTGACTCTGATTAGAACAATCCAGCTCCGCATGGTAGAATCGGATGAATACATCAAACACCTGCTCAAACCTTGACTGCTTCACATCTGTTCTACAGTTGGTGCTGTTCTGTATTTTGCGTAGAAAGACTAGCAGACTTTCATCAAATTCAACACTAGTAGGTAACTGCTTCAAAATTCTTTCACATTTGCTCATTAACCATTTCATGACCTCCAGCTCATTTTCAATGGAAACCAATGATCCGGAGTAGATCTGAAAGCTAACAGCCTTTCGATGATTTGAGGGAGTAGTCCATAGCCTTAATGCACATAACAATGCAAATGAAGGCTGTCCATTTGGTTGAATGTATAGTGAATCTTTCGGCCAAGTACTAACTGAGTAAATATCCAAATCTAATTGAATAAATGTTTTCTCATTAGGGTTCTCACTCAAAACAAACCCATAGTGCTCAAGAAGTTCCAAGTTTGTGTATATTCCATAGCCAAGAAGGACCTATACAAAATGGAAGGAGAATATAAAACAGAGAACGCAAAAGCGAAAAAAGAAAAAGTAATGTCAAAGTGCAGAAATTGATAATGAACCTGCTCTCCTTTTCGATAATTTTTTCTAGCATACAAACAGTATGCATTATTATCTTGATATCCACCATCTGTCGATCTTTCTGACAAATCAGACATCTGATTGTTCGGGCCGCAATCCGTAACTTCAACTGTATCTTCGCCCTCCAATGAATCATCATCAGGAGCGGCATAATTGAACAAATCACCAACAGGGCATAGACAACCAGCATCATCCCATGCTATATGCAACGTACGTGAAGACACCTTCATGTAGGAAAAAAAAAAAGGTTGAGCCTTCAGAAAACAAAAGATTCAGAACCTACAACAAAAAGTCAGAGCTAAACAGCGTATAAAAAATGTTAAAGAGGCAACACAGATTACACCATAGTAGCTAACGTAGCTGACAAAGTAGTCACACTGCAAAAGTTAAAAACACAATTCAGGGAAAGAAAACAATTATACCGTGGCAAATGCCCAGAGCCAGGACTTGAACATTACAAGCTTATGTTTAAATCCGAGTTCATTCATCATTTGCGTCGCTTCTTCCCAGTCTGATCTTATTGCACGAATAGCCTTTTGTGCAACCCAAATAGCATCATCAACCTGGTAATAACAAAATTCATTGGATGCTTCCGCAGTATATAGCATGAAAATGGAGACAGATCTATCGAACTGTACTTGGAGAGCTTCAATTTCAAAATCACTGAAGGTAGCCAACAGAGTGTAGTAGCTAGGCAACTGAGACAAATAGGGGTACCAAACAGAGTTCTTTCCCTTTCCTACTTCAGCCAATAAGCATAAGATCAGTATCTGCGGTATTACAGAGAATGTCAGGAAGAATTCAGACGAATTCCCACAAAGATACAACAAGGAAAGCTCATTGACATTAGCACTTTGAAAACAAAAGCATCAATACTGTCAGAAGCGATTATAGGTGCAGATAATTCTTATGATACAATCAGAAGCACGTCTTGCATCCAATGGTTTTTCATCTCTAGTTTCTTTAGCTCAGAAGAAAAGCAAGGTGTCACCAAAGATGAAAGTGTCAAACGTGTCCAATGCAGTTTAATAAACCAGACCTGAACCGAGGAGAGGCGATGCCGATGGGTGCGGACGCAGGCGGCGACCTTGGGGTCGTCGGCCATGACGCGGTCGCTAGTGAGCAGCGCGGCGCGGGGCACGCGCAGCACCAGCTCGCCGCGCCGCAAGTCGCGCGCCGCCGCGAGGCCCCTCCTACATCGGAAGTAAAGGAAAAGGTGTGGGTAGGTCAGCACTGGGGATCAAGAAGCGCACGAGGGGCTGGAACTTGGAAGGTCTGGTGGGTTTTACCCGCCCGCGTTGGGGAAGTCGGCGACGACGAGGGAGCGGCCGAGACAGGACGAGGATGAGGACGTAGTGGCGGCGGATGATGGGGAGGGCTGGGGCGGCCCGTCAGAGACGCCAAGCTCCGCCGCCCACCGGAGGAGCGCCTCCATCTGCGGCGGCCACCCGCCGTAGGCAAGCTGAGGATTCGATTCACTGTTGACGGGACAGACTTAGGGCATCTTTCTTCTCATGTGAAAAACTGAAGCCGAAATAAACAAGTTTTTGCTTTTGAAATGCTAAAATGAATTAAAAGCTAAAAAGCTCAATAAAGACTATTTTTCAGTTTTTGATATCTAAAAAAGTTAAATGTATATTATAAAAATCAACATTTAAATTTCTATCCGTGCTTTTTAACTAATCATCGACTAGCTTTTCTAAAAATTTAAAAGCTCCAACTTAAAAAAAGAGATCCTAACTAGGTTAAGCAAACAGCTCCAATGCATCTGCTTCTGTTTGCACGGTCAATAATAAGAGACATACAGTACAGACTAATGGCATCGATCGGCGGATTACAGTAAAAATAAATAAAATTTAAAAGAAATGGTATACTTTGAAATAAAAATTGTATTTAATAGTTTTAAATGAAAAGATTACGGATGAAGCAGTAAGGATCGGAACGTCAATGTATTTGGTGGTAAAGATTTAATTTTTTTTTCTTATTTATCATTTTAAAATTGGTTGACGCCTTTCAAACCATTGAAAATTTAAAATTACCTTATTCACAGTCAAATCTAAAAAATATGCCTTTTTCATGCCATTGCTATCAATTTGACTCACAAATATTTTAAAATAATACATTTATTTTTAAAAAAAATTATATAATAAAATTTTATATATTCCACATATGTCTTGATGAAGCTTATACAAATTAATATTTGTTCATTTAATGTATACCTTTATGATTTCATTTCAAAATATAAAATACATGAAGAAATCTACTTGTATAAGCTAACAATTACATGATATAAAGTAATCATAATAAATAAATAAATAATTTTGGTGATAAAACTAAACATTTTTTGTTGTATAAATTGATCAAGGATGGTGACAAGTAGACAAAATGGCATATGAGCTATCAATTTTCAGATGCAATGGCAGATAAGAAAACTCTAATTTTTTCGATGGTTTGTAAGGAATTAGTCTACTTTTGAACGGCAAATAAAGAATTCTCTTCTCTATTTGGTTGGTTTCCCTGCTGATTTGGTGTTTGAGATCAATAGGACAAAGTGTGTGTGGACAACTAGCCATTTCAATTGGTTTGGTCAGAAATGCTCGTTTCTATTCTCTCCATAAAATATGTTTCATTCTAAATTTTTAAACGTCACTTATTTTTGGACGAAGAGAGTAATCATAGTCCATAGTAGGGATGTTTATATTTTCAAAATTTGCAAAAGGGTTGGACATTTTAGATATTTTCCATTACATTTATGCAATAGAATGTGCGGTGCATATTAGTGTGATATAAAATTCCATCCTCCCACACCGTTTGATGTAAGGAATCAATATTTCTTATGTTCATCAGTTACCGACCATTACGGGTGCATAAAATATCTAGTTCGCTTTCATTACCGTTTGTGAAAGTGAAATCGGTTGGGGTGTTGTCCCCGACCAAGCCTAGGTCAGAGATGACAGGATCGAATGGAATTGTCTCCAGTAGAAAAAATTATGTGTAAGCATTAATCTGATAAAATAGCATGGTCTCACAAAAAAATCACCTAAGTATCATTCAACCAGTCAGCTACTCATGCTACCCACCACGAACAATTACAGGGAGCTTCATTTATTATGAAGACAGTTCTTTGAATTCCAATTTACAGCTTGGATTATTTAAGACTTGTTGGATCCGGTGGACTACTTGTTAGTTCGAATTAAAAATTAGTCGACTAATTGTTAATCTATTGCATGTTTGAAGAAAAAACTAATTATAAGTCTATCATCCAATAAAATATTTGTATTACCTTTGACTAATTATTAGTCCACGTCTGTTTGGATCCAGGACTCGTATTTAAAATTTCTCTAATGTTGCTGCCATTTTCTCAAATAATTAGGTATGTTTTCACTCTGTTGTTTGACAAAACACATTGAAGTAATTTTATCACAAATTTTAATACTATCTACATATCCTTTGACATCTTAAAGTTGTCACACAAATAACATATCTACATTGATATTTAATGGACAATTTTTTTCATATATCATCGTAAGTTTTAAAATTTAGCAAGAATGGTACTATACGTCCATGTTTTTGTGACATGGAATTAGAAAATAAACTGTTAACAGTTGAGGGTAATTTCAAGTTTTTACTGTATCCACAAATTGTTAGTCTTTATTAATCCCTTCGAATCGACTAATTAAAAAACAATTAATCTGTGAATGAACTAAAAATTAATCTCTCTATTAGTCCATCTGTTTAGAGAAAATAGACTATTTTTTAGCCAGCAAACAATTAGTCCGCAGGATTCAAACAAGCCTTTATTATATCCTAGTATAATTCATATTACATGTACAAACAACTTTTGCTATGTCAGGGTTAGTTTACACAGTATAGAAGGGTTTCTGCCCCTTCCAGCACCTATACTGAGCTTCCCTTGAAGTATTTACTGAAAGCTTCCTCATCCTTGCAATGCACCCACATGACCTTGTAAACTTCAATAAGTAGCCTTGGGAACCGGCTTGAGAAATAGCGAAAGAACCCCTCTGGCAGTGACCCAAGTATTTGCTGCAAATTTTAATGCGTTAGCTTCAGATACAGAAAGCGCAAAGCGAAGCTGGAAGTGACTCAAACAATTTGAAATAGGGAACATCATGTGTCTCAGTGGCACAGATAATGAACACTTGTATCCCACAAAAAAAAAGAACCACACGAGTTATTTGATCCTAACAACTGCAGTTCAATAAGTAGCCCCAATGTCCACAGACAAAGATTGATTATCAAGTCAAACATCCCCCTACAGCAGGCTATTCTCCAGTTCACGTGTCTCATGAAAGGTCAATAAAACATCGAGACAGAATTACTGTACATCCAGACAGAATTCACATGGTGAAGCATTATACTGACTCAACTCTACAATAAAAAAAAGGGCAAATAAATCTAAAATTTCATACGTACAAGTGAACTGCATCAATATATTAATGCGTATAGAACAGAACATAAAGTCATATATCTGGAAATTCATTTAGTCTGGAAAAAATGATGTCAAGAGGATCAGCTATGAACTATAATAGGTAGCCTCCCAGATATACAGTAATTTTCTAGTTAGCCCCTTAGGTGATGTTTGGGGACTTGGAAATGTAACTTGGGTTGGGGAAATGGAAAGTTGGATGACTTATTTCCCTTGCTTGAGTATTGGGTTAGGGAAATAGCGCCTTAGGGAAAGGGAAATGATGCTCCCATTTCCCATGGTTTGTAACCCACTGGTGGGGGTGGGTTTGGATGGGAAATAACATCATCTTGGTGTGAAATTACAAGCTTGCCCCCAATAAAGCATTAAAGTATTATTCTTTTTATTTTAGCCAGGGGTATTTTAGTCCAATAAAAGATACTTCCCTATCCCCAACCTATTACAGATAAACATTCGAAAAGGAATAGACATGCAATTCCTTAACCTCACCCACCTAATTTCCCATTGCATATCCTTTTCCCCAACCCAATTCTATCCAAACATCACCTTATATTAAATGATCGTTTGATTGGTTTAGAGATCTAACCATCATCTAGGCTAAGCAGTCTAGGCATTATCATATCGGTGTATCCGGACTATACATAGTTCGGTTGTTCAGACATCAGCTAATAAAACATGTAGTTGCA
>BCLG01000546.1:170723-184603 GCA_001602295.1 Zoysia matrella
TGTGGCCACGCGGCCGAATCCCGTGCGGCCTACTGTTTGGTCGCCCCTGTGGCCTAGCCCCAGAGGCCGCCATGTGGCTCATTTTTGGCTGGGAGTTTGATTATTTTCCGGAAATCATTTATTAATTGCGCAGAAAACTGTTAAATCTTATAAGAAAAATAATATACCGTTGGAGTCCTCTCATCATGTAGAATATTTTAGAACTATCAAAGTTGCATTTTCTACATTAGTAATAATTCAAATAATTAAATAATATGCATTAAGCAGTTGTGCGTGTCATCATTTTTCATGCATAATTAAATTGTAAAAAATTTATTTTTAGCCTCTAATGATTATATTCTGTCACCCTAGAATTTATTAGAATTTATGTGCCTGTAGATTATTTTTAAATGATTATTTACTCTTAGCTAGGGATTAATTCATTATAAATTCATAGGTTAATAATAAATTGTAAAATTTGTTCAGAAAATAGTTTATAACCCTATTAATATTATGAGCAACTAAAATTGTAGTTTATGCCTTCAAGAACCATACTAAGGAAATTTAGAAGTAATTTCCCTATTATGAACTATTTAGTATAGTATAGAAATTCATTATTTTAGGTAAAAATCAGAACTTTGCCACATAATTGCAGATAGCGCGTTAAATTTAATAAACTCAATTCACATGAACACATTCGCATACCAGTCCTGGTCATATGCATTCATAAGCATATCATCGCATGTGAATTTAACGTCGCATGCGATGACCAGTTTAAAACCCTATAATTTTATTAGGTGCATAACTAATCATGCTCGCATATCATTTCATGCACTTAGGAAACGATGTGAAAGACCAGCAACTTGCTCTAGTTTTCTAGAGATGTCCGTCACTGAAGATCTCCCGCTTGTTTGTGCTAACTCTCAGCAAACCGAAGGCAAGCCCCGATGCATTAACTCTGTTTTAAATTTTCATTTTATCACAATGTATTGTATGGTTAATGTATTGTGCATTAAGTTATAGGAGTTGTTTGGAACTTTAGGATGCATGATAGTGCCACTTACCTCTATTGAGTGTATAGTATATTGGTACAGGTAACTCGATGTAGAGCTAGGCTATGAGTTCTAATAAATGGTAAAAATCGAGTGAATGAGAAACCTCACTCGCGAGCTATAGGTTTTATTTTATCCCACACTTGAATAAACCTGAAACCGGGCGGGGATAGTGTATAGGAGGGTTTGAGAAGGCTGGGCCTTCGCAGTGGTAGCCCCGTCTGTGGGTTATGGACCGATTCGAGTGTGGCCCTATTGAGTAAGTTTGAACAGTACCGAACGCATACTGGGGACATGGGACCCAGAAAATTGATGTAGCTCAATACTGTAGTGGTTAGACGTCCCCCTACCTCTCTTTCGGCAGGGTAGTAGAGAAAAGCATTGGATCTAACAATGGATGCACCCGGTGTGGTGATCGCATGGAGGACCATGTGCTTGAGAGCGGTAGGCCTCGAGCCAATCCTATGTTATTGTTTTGAAATGTGGCCACGTGCGGCTTCTGGGAAGCGCGTACGTGTCATGTGCTTCAGGTTTTTTCCAGCTGGTGTAAATCGATTATAATCGCTGACCCTCACTGTAACGAGTACCACTTGTTCACTGCATCATGTCATAGTAACAACTAGACTAATAATAATATTAATACGATTTGTTTGCTTAATTATAGGTAATTGCTTGGAAAGCATGCTTGCTATAGTTTATAATGCAAATTAAATTTACATTTCGTGAACTGAACTTATCGCTAATAGTTGAAAGTAAGGATCTACTGATAGTGCTATGTTTTATGCAAATTACCGTCCCTGTGAGTCAGCCCCTTATGCTTAGGAGTCGGCTGTAGTTGGCCATTTTTGACGGGTAAATCTTGCTGAGTAATTAGTACTCACGGTTTGTTGTTGCCCCTTTTTGTTGTGTTGTAGCTCTTTCTGCAGGTAGCTGGTGTATCTGTTGCGACAAGAGAGTGTGGGAAGGTGAATCCTCGGCTAACTGGTCCTGTGAGCTGGTTCCCTCCTCACTGAACTCCGGTCGCGAGGATTGAAGCATGTCTTAGGGCAATATATGTATCATATTAAGAAACCGTCGTATCAGTTCTGTATCACTTCCGCTTGGTTTTAAACTCTGTTTTAAACTTATCTCTCCTAAGACCACTTGAACTCTACTTTAAGACTTTAATCGGTTTTCTATATTTTATATTATCACTCGTGTTGTACAATTTGGGTATTGTTGTTCAATATCACCCGAGATCTATCTTAAGCGAGTCGTCCTGTGTTTTTTGGGCGGTTCTGCCACAGAAACCTGTTATGAATAGCACTTGTATTCATGAAGGAGGCTAAGGGCCTCAATATATAAAGGTACAGGTGAGAGAAATATACACAAAAACCCCTCAGAGAAAACAGAAAGTACAAACATATACATATATCTCTAACATCCCCCTCAAACTCATGGTGGATTGACAACACTGAGTTTGAAGAGGAAAAAGCTATGCTGATGTCGAGTCTGTGCCTTCATGAAGAAATCAGCCAACTGCAACTCTAAAGGCACGTACCAAGGAGCAACAATTCCCTCCTGAACCTGTGCTCGTGTATAATAAACATCACCAACATGCTTGGTGAGCTCATGTTTCGTCGGATCACGAGAGATACTGAGAGCCCCCTATACTGTTAGTCAAAAGAGGAGCCGCTGACACTGAAACACCGAAGTCCTCAAGCAACCACCGCAACCAAGTAACCTCGGCTGACACTAGAGCCATAGCCCGCAACTCAGCCTCTGCACTTGAACGGGAAACTGTTGTATGCTTCTTTGTCTTCCAAGAAATGAGAGAAGCACCAAGAAAACACAATAGGCAGAGAGAGCGACGATCAGAGGGATCACTAGCACAGGTAGCATCAGAATATGTCTGAAGCTGTAAGGAGCTGGAGCGAGAAAAGAACAACCTCCTAGAGATAGTTCCACGAAGATAACATAGAACTCGAATAAAGTTGATGTAGTGGATCTGGGTGGGAGCAGATACAAATTGACTCAAAATATGTACTGAGTATGAAATGTCAGGACGAGTGACACGAAGATAGATGAGACTCCCAACAATATGTCTGTATCGTGTAGGATTCGAAAGAAGCTCACCATCAATGGCACGAAGATGGACATTGAGCTCCATGGGGGTCACAACAGTATGATCATCTGTCAGAGAGGTACGATCAAGAAGATTCTTAATATACTTTTCTTGAGATAAGTAGAAACCCTCCAGAGTGGAAGATCTCTATCACAAGAAAGTATTGAAGAAGACCCAGATCTGACATCAGGAACGTCTCATTGAGACAGGCCTTAAAGAAGGCAATATTAGAAGGATCATCTCCAGTGAGAATTATGTCATCGACATAAAGAAGAAGAGTTCGACCACGGGTCAAAGTGTGAACAAAGAGCGCAGGATCGTGATTACTGGCAAAAAAGCCAGCAGCTGTAATCACAGACGCAAAACACTGAAACCAAGCACGAGGAGCTTGTTTCAGGCCATAAAGAGAGCGACTGAGGCGACAAACCATACCCTTAGGAACAGAATACTTAGGTGGTGGTCGCATGTAAACCTCCTCCTGCAACTCACCATTAAGAAAGGCATTTTTGACATCAAGCTGAGAGATGGACCACTGACGAACAGAGGCAACATCAAACAAGGTGCGAATAGTGGTCATATGAGCAACTGGCACAAACGTCTCGTCATAGTCACGACCATGCTCCTACTGAAAACCACAAGCAACAAGACGAGCCTTGTATCGCTCAAGTGAACCATTAGAGCCGGTCTTGACCTTTTAAACCCACTTACACGTGATAGAACGAACATGTGAAGGAAGTGGAACACGATCCCAAGTGCCAATACACTCAAGAGCGGCAATCTCCTCCTCCATAGCATGTAGCCATTCCTGACGAAGAACGGCATCACGATAAGAAAGCGGCTCAAGAAGGACCGAAGCTGAATAAGCAGTCGGGGTGAAGAAGTTAGTAGGCTTCCGGATGCGATGACCATGTCCAAGAGGGGTATGGTCAAGATCAGAAAAAGGAGGCTGTTCAGGAGCCGTCAAAGAGGTATCAATAGGAGAAAACACATCAGGCAAAGGCTCACGAGGAGGTGAGCATCAGAAGAAGAGACAACCCACCTAGTATAAACTTGAGTCACATAGTATAATCAGGAGCCACAACAGAATAAACCGAACTCTTAGTATAGGTGGGTGTATCTCTAGAAGACGCCACAGGAAGAGCTGCCAAGGAAGAAGACACCAAAGGTGAAGACGCAATAGGAGCATCAGGAAAGTGTAAAAAATATAAAGATTCGGCCAAGGAAGTAGAAGAATCATCAGTTGAAGGACGTGGATAGAAAGGTCTAGACTCATAAAAAAATGACATCCCTAGACATCCTCATCCTACGAGAACAGGATCTCAGCACTATACCCTAGGAAGACACACTCAACAGACTGAGCAATCAACTTTGTGCGCTTACGAGGAGCAAGCAACACATAGCACACACAGCCAAAAAGACGAAGGCTAGAGTAGTCAGGCGTCTTGCCACAAATACGCTCAAAAGGTATCCTACCTCGAAGAGCAGAAGAAGGCTGAATGTTGATTAGATAAGTGGCGGTGGAAACAGCCTCAGCCCAAAAATGAGGAGGGACGAAGGAAGCCAGCATGAGAGCGCGAGCAGTCTCAAGAAAGGCAAGGATGCCCTGCTCAGAAAGAAACTAACTACAAGCATCCGATAGATACTCTCCTACAGAATCCGCACGAAAAACATGAATAGAAGTGTCAAAGTGAGTACGAACCATAGCTGCAAACATTTTATAGATGAATAAAACCTCACTACAATGCTTCATAAAGTAGATCCAAGTGTGGCGAGAAAAATCATCTATGAAAATGATATAATATCTGTGACCTTTAGAGGTAAAGGGAACCGGACCCCAAACATCTGAATGAACAAGATTAAAAGGACGCTCAGACACTGACTCACTAGAATGATAGGGACGCTGAATTTGCTTTCCCAAACGACATCCCTGACACTGGTGTAAAGATTCACGACCAAAAACTGGACCTAAAAGACTATGACTAATCAAGGTGGACAGACGAGAACAACACACATGTCCTAAACGATGATGCCACTGAGCAAAAGACGACGTCGATGAGGTAGCCAAGGCAGAAGCAACATGACTGGCAGGCGCAGTGGAAGGAACACGCAGCCAGTGAAGCTCCCAAATGCACTGAGAATCACTATGGTGGGGGCCAGTACCAACCCGGCGACCCGTGTGACGATCCTAGACATAGCAAAATTCAGAATCAAGAATAACACAACAGTTATGGTCAGTAATCTGTTCAACGGACATCAGCTGTATGATCAAGTGAGGAACATGAGACATCAAGAGCAGAAAAGGAGTCAGTAAGAAGGGTCCCTTGCCCCATAATAGGAAGGGAGGAACCATCAACAGTATGAACAGAAAGAGAACTAGAAGGAGAACAAAGAGATGTAATATGAGTGGTATGAGGAGTCATATGGAAAGAAGGACCCGAGTCAAGTATCGAAGGAGCAATACTTGAAGTGAAAGGTGGTCTCTGAGTAGAAGACTGAGAAGCAGCAGCAGAACCTGTAGGTGCAGACGACTGAGTCACAGAACCAGTAGCTCCAGAAGACGTAGAGGCCACAAGGCGACCGAGCAGCCTAAGAAACTCATATGTCTCAGAACCAGCTGAACTCCTCTGAGAACCTGCAGTATCAGAACTGCCAGGCCCCTGTGAAGAATGAGAGAACGTGTCTGTTTCTTCTTCTTCCTTTTGAAGCAGTACTCCATAACATGTCCATCTTTACTACAGCAATCACAATAAAGACCACGCCCCCCTCCTCCAGAAGGAGCTGAAGCTCCTGACATAGCTGGGGAGAGTAGGAGACCGATAGGCAGACCGAGCAACCACAACTGAAGCTGACTGCAACAAACCAGCATTACGAAGACGTGTCTCCTCATCACGAATAGCAGCAAGAACATCCATCAGAGAAACACAAGGGTGATGAGCAAGTAGCTGAGCACGCATAGGCTCAAACTCAGGACGCAGCCTGGTCAAAAACTCATAAAGACGACGAACCTCCAGTGTAGTCTGCTGACCTTTGCATGACTGACACGTGCTAGGTGAAAGTGGCTGAGACAGATCATCAAGCTGACGCGAAACAGTGGAGAGCTAAGCATAGAAGTCTTCCACTGAGACATCTCCCTACTGCAGAAGGTGCTCCTGATGAAGTGCAGCAATATACAGTGACTGATCTGATGGCTCATAGCGGTAACGAAGAAAATCCCACATCTAATGTGTAGTCTCAAAGTTCACGATCTCTACGACAAAACGATCCTCTATACTTAAGTGAGAATGGAAGAAGGGCGAGCATCCTAATCCATTCACATCTTGTAAGCACCGAGCTGAGACTCATAAGAAGCCTGAACATCATTATAATCATCAGTGAGCTTCTTCTTCTTTGCATCTGTAGCCTTCTCTGAGAAGACAAGCGGCCCAACAGGCGGCGGACAAGCTGGATACTGGAATTCCACAGTGAGAAAATCCCATAAGCGAAGACCGCATATGTGAATGCGCATCCGAGGTACCTATTCGCAGTAATTGGTGCCATTGAAAACCACCGGACATTGCAGAACAAGAACCCCGCCTAAAGATGGTGACGACTGAGTCATAGCGACGATGAGAGCGCAAGATGAGCAGTGGCGGGTGATGGCGAGAGCGCAAGGGAAAAGCGGCGCGAGTTTTTTTTTCTCGTTGTTCAAAACAGTGACAACAAGTCACGAAACAGAAAACAATATTTTTTATGGTTTACCTAAACCCAACAAAAAGCCCCCCGAACGGCCCACTGCGGTTGTGATCGACCGGTGCGGTTGTGATCGACCGAAAACAGGGAGTGAGCGGTGGCAGCAGCAGATCGAGCACCGGCAGGGGACAGTGGCTGACGGCGTGGATCTGGGCAGTCGACAGCGCGGATCCAGGTGGCGCAGACGACCTACGGCACGGATCTGGGCAGCACGGGTCGGACGAGACGGCGGTGGCCGGGGCTCAAGTTGGTGACGGGCATCGAAGGAGACGACGGGAGGCGGGGCTCGAGTCAGCGACGAAGCAGACTGACCGAGTCGGCAGCGGGACCAACGGCTCGAGCGATGGGGCTGACGAAGAGGACGACGGCGGCCGTAGTCGGGTAGCGGCGTCGCCAAAGAAGAGGGCTGCAGTCGGGCTCGGCTAAACGAATAGGCAGCCGGACGCGACCAGGAGAGGCCGATCCGACGCCGGTGGAAGCCGATCCGGCAGCAGATAAGCTCGACGACGACCGAAGAAGCAGATCTGTGGTCACGCAAGTGCAATTTGTAGAGAAGAAAAAAAAGATATGGGAGAGAGAAAAAACCCTAACCTTATTGTCTGGCTCTGTATACCATGTTTTGAATAGCACTTGTATTCATAAAGGAGGCTATGGGCCCCAATATGTAGAGGTACATGTGAGAGAAATATACACAAAACCTCAGAGAAAACTGAAAGTACAAACATATACATATATCTCTAACAAAACCGACAAATTCAATGAAGGGCCATCTGTTGCCGCGTCATATTTCTAGTATTGTTGTAAACTTATACTGAAGGGTTGAAAGTAAACCAACTTTCAAATGGTTAAGACTTAAGACAGATTTGGACAGAAAAAAAAAAGAACTAAACGACGAGCAAAAACATATATTCATGCAGGACCTACATACTTACCATATGTTACCGCTTGCATTGAGGCTGGCAAATGGAAAAGGGCTAACCGAATTCTTCAGTTGGCCATTCTCATCTATAATCTAAGTGTAGAGGTGCCACATGCCAAGGTACACACTGGTGTATTAGACTATCACTTTGCAAGGTTTTAACTTCTCGGAAAAAACTGGATGCCCTTGAGGCCCAGACACAATAGATGACAAGCTTTGACCTTGAGTCTGCACCAAAAAAGGGCTTTTTATCAGGATTCCAAAAGGTATGAAAAAAGTAGCGTTCGACCTCAAGTCGTTATGCAACCATGGGTCACGAATAACACAGCTTTTCTATTGTCATACTCATAAGAATCTTGCGCCATATAGGTAGACTTTTCTCAAAAAAAAAAAAAAACTCTAGTTGACGTTTGGATTCAGGGAAATGAATCTTGGGATAGAAGGAAAGGAAAAAGTGGTCTGGATCATTCACTAATCCTATATTACACCTTAGCCATCCATTTATTTCCCAATCTCAAACCCACCGTTCATTTCCACAAATACAAACGCCACCCTAATGCTTACTTTTTTTTTTTTGACAAGAACTGGGATAACCCCTACTGAAAACATATTCGTATAGTGTAAATAATACACAAATTTTTAACTGATAATTTACAGAGTAACAGAAAATATGCCAGAAAATTTTTACTTACACAAGTTTAGATCTTTATGCTATGTTTAAATAGAACATTAAGAAATTTATGGCAAGAATTGTCTAACCTTTGAGGCCCACAATAGTTGCCATTCTCCGACTAGAATGTTTGGATCAACTTTGACTCCTTTGGTACTTGAATTAAAATAATCTATGGCCTGTTTAGCAGACAAGCATATTGCATAGTCAGCTTTGTCCAATTGTTGTGGTAACAGATAGTTGAAGCTGTAATAACACCACATTTATTCCTGTCCCTATAGATATAGCTGACAACAAAGTTTGGATGGAAAAATAATTCAGGGACGAAGGCATGTTACAAGCTCACAAAATGAAAGACTCTTTGAAACATTCTTCCTTTAAATGCTCTTCCCTGGCTTCTAGCTTTGTTTTTTTCCTTGGTCCTGTACAGTAGTTTAGACTCTTTTCTGTCTTTCATTTTTTCTCCCATTCTAAGTACCTCTCTTGCACTGTTTTATTAAATAAAATCCTTCACAGCAGGGGACTCTTTCACTGTCTTTCGGTTCAAAAAAAAAAGGACGAATTTGGTTCCATGCACTAAAGATTGTTGTGAAAAGATGATGAAATATAAGCAGGCAAATCCCATGCTATTTGTAGAAGGGACAAAAGGTTATAAGCTTTCTTCACTATATACTTATGCTAAACCAAGAGACTAGTTTCACAACTCATGGCAGGTATGTTCGTAATCATGAAAGCTTTGTTTTGTTAAGTTAGTAAAATAATATCAGTTCTACATTGTTTCCCCTTGAAATACATATGTTGCCAGAGATGGACAAGTATGTTGTAGCAAGCCAACCTTTGCCTCGTCTCCAAGAAGCTTGAAAGAGAATGCTGCTCTGTCAAAACGGAAGAGAACGCAGTTTCCATGCTCAATAGTTGCTTCTGCCTGATCTTGGTTTTGCAGAAAACATTGAGCAATAAGATAGGATTTGTCTGGTACAAGCACTATAATACCAGCACTGTTTTAGTTTACTCTTCTTATGGCAGTACAAGAATTATATTTCCATTTCCATCCATATTTAGTATGAAAAGGAGTATAACACTCAGTAAATTTTGAACAGTCTCGTAAATGTTAAATATACAGATTTATCTGGATGTTCGGTCCTGGAGCATAACAGCAGTTAAAAGAAGGATAAGGCAATGAACTTCCATGTCTTCACCTCTAATTTTTGCTGTTCACGATACTGTCCACTGTTGTAATGCTACGAAGGTACCATGTTCTGTCCTAGTTTATCATAAAAGCATAGAAATATAATAAAAATACTAAGTATAGTTAGATGAGTTTCTGAATACGAAACAACCTATAGCACTTGGTTTTCTATTGTCCAATAATACTGCAAATTTGAGATTCGACATCATACGCTTTATATCAGAACCTCTTCCAGACGATAGTCACAACCTTTTGTTGTCCCTTGCAGCATGCATGACTTAATTTGTATTGGATACTAAATAACTTTTTATGGTGAAAAGAACAAAAGAACACCGAAAAATATATGAGGCTTGGCCAATCTATTCCTTCAGTTTAATACACCTTCCACAATTGGTCAACATCAGTTCAATTGATGCACTAAATCTTTACTTCCTATTTCATTATCAGAGGAAACCTAAAGCATACATGAACATCCTTTGAACATGATACAAATACCTTTCTTGAGTTCAAGCATGTAAAACCCAATGAAGCGCTTTATACAATGTAGAATGCAATTAGTTCAGCCAAGGGACATAATATTACACTAAAGATAATAATAAATGATGTGACAGGATTGGGTGATATAAATCAGAAGCGGATGTAGTTGGATTAGATATAAATAATCCAAATCTTTAAAGCACCATGTAAAGTTGGGGTTCAGGTGGTATTGGCACAGAAAATTACCTTAACTTTCAGATCCCCAAAACATTCTCAGAACCGGACAACATTGGTCACCTTGGATTATCAGTTCAGAGGTAAACATCCTGAAATATCATGAATGCGTCGACTCCAAACAAATGTTTTCTGCAGGAGATGTGAATTGACGATAAATTTTGTCATATATCCATACATATTGTTGCTGAAACATGAATTTTCCAACAAGCATGTTTGTTTACTTGACCTGAATGGGGTATGCTGTTCCTGGTCTCGTAGTGAAGATGAGCTGCCAGACACCTTCAATTAAACTTGACTTGGTCTGCAGGCAGACCATAAATAAAGACTAAGAGTGAAGCCTTTCGTTTCATATTTTGTCAAATCATTTTCAGTTTTGTTGACTGCATAGTCGTTAAAGGTAATATTAAAATTTTTAAGATTCTTGTCATTGATTTCTGAAAACCAATATGAACGTTACCAAGTTCAGTTTTTGGCTATCCAGCATATTCATTTCCACCTCTATCATGAAAAAAATAGCGGGCTAAACCATTTAGCAAATGGTATCTGAAAAAGCTAATAACGGGAGCTATAGCGAGATATAGCAGGCTATAGCAGCTAATTTGGACTGCGAAGACAAATATCAGGATAGTCAAAAATCAGCTATAGCGGGCTACAGCGAAAGCAATAGCCGGCTATTTATTTCCTGGACCTCTATGAAAATTTTAGATAACAATTTATATGTTGCTTCAGTTTTATGTGTACTAAGATCCTAAGAGTCACATGAGTAAGATTTATAGCATATAATCGCTGCAAGCCATCAAATGAGCCATTTCTTTGTTATCGAATGCCAAGCCCAAGCTCATCCCACGCGGCTAAAGGTGTGAGTTTTAGTCATTTAGCGTAGGAGTACCAGTTAACTTGTACTAATAACTAGCCAAGCTGATTAAAATGCAGGGCATATAGAACTGCACAATACTACACTGTACACTCATCGGATCAGGATCAGACACGCCTCCGAGTAGCTGCTGAGTGCTGACAAGAGGTGGGGCCCAACGTTCATACCCGAGTTAGTAGGTCCCAGTTGTCATTGTAGTAAGTGTTTGTGGGCCCATCCGGCAGTTGGGACTGGGGATGACTTGGTGGAGGATTTTTTTCTTTTATTTCTGTTGACACTCAAAAATCAAGGCCATCGGAGTGTCCGACATTGCCGAAGTGTCCGGCAAGCCCTATCGGGTTGGAGCACTTCGCCCACCGAAGTATCCGGTATAGTATCGGAATGCTCGGTGAGCCCTCTCGAGTTGAGGCACTTCACCCACCGAAGAGTATCCGGCATAGTACCGGAGTGTCCGGTGAGCCCTCTGGAGTTGGGGCACTTGCCCACCAAAGTGTCCGACAGGATGCCAGACTGTCTGGTGAGCTCTCTCAAGTTTTTGGATTTACATGACGGATACTTCGGCATTCTACCGGAGACTCCGGTCACCGGAGTATCCGGCACTTTATCGGACACTCCGGTGGTGTCGATTTTGAAAAGTTTTCAGCAGATTGATTCCAATTTCTTTTCAAACTTGAGGGATCAGTTGCCCTGCGGAATAAGATCATCCCACCTCTATAAAACAGAGGCCCATAGCTGGTTGAGGATCATCCCAATCGATCATATCATTTGTCTTACATTTTCGTTCTTCTTTAAACCCTAATCTCTTTACTCGACCTCTCGTGTTCTTCTTTCTTCGTGTCGGTGACGACCGCAGGCGATCCGACTAGCCTGACCGAGCCCGGATCAATTCTAAGACGATCCTACTCAGACGGGGTCCCTCCCGAGGCGGGGTTGTCTAGGTGCTGTCCAAACCCGGTGTTGAAGAAGTGCCGACGTTCCCTCACACGAACGTGCGAGCGATGTGTTGGCTCGGACCCGATTTAAGCATCAACACACTTTTTGACAACCCCGCTGGGAACGAGTGATTCTGATTGCATAAACCGAATCGTCGTTTTCCATTATGAACTCTAAGATTTCCAGACGAACATCGCTATGCCATCTTTGGAGGAGTTGCCCGAGGAGGCACGCAAGTCGTTCTTAGAACGCCGG
Source organism: Zoysia matrella (assembly GCA_001602295.1). NCBI lineage: Eukaryota > Viridiplantae > Streptophyta > Magnoliopsida > Poales > Poaceae > Zoysia > Zoysia matrella. The sequence continues at coordinate 183,142 of BCLG01000546.1, forward strand.
AAGGCCTTCGAGGAGGCGCGCAAGGGCGTGAGGAGCGGGAGCTGCAGGAGTACTTGGCGTGTTTCAAGAAGGACCGCCAAGGCGTGATCCCTCAAATGAAGGAGCCCGTTCTTTCGACCGCCGACAACGATGCGGCCATGGGTGCTGCCAATGTAAGGACATCTTCGCACCCTCCCGTTACTTTTGAAAAACCTTTCATATTATTTTTGCCGATATGAAGAAGGTCTTAAAGAATGATATGCAATACATGATTCAAAAAAACACGTCTAAGTCTAAGAATGTTAGTGTTGCATCAGCATCTCATGTCGCACATGCAGGTCCTCCTATTAGTACATCGGTGCCCACTGCTAGTATAGAATAACCTCCGTATGGCATGCCGTTGAACTCGTTTAGTGGACAATCAAGTTTTCCTTCTCTTGTACAAACTAACGATTTGGTAGTGTCTCTCGCTAGCATAGAGCCAATCACTAGTGTCTCTAATCTGGCTACTAGCCGATTGAATGAATTGACTACGTTTGTCTCTCCTTACCGTACCGTTGCGTATAGCACGCCACCTATCCCATTGAGCGGTACGTGTATCCCTCAGGGCCCCGTTCCTAATGAATTGTTTAGTGCCGTGAAGACAAGCCTACACTCTTCACCATTGGTCGCGCCCACTAGGCCACCCATTACCAACATAGAAGAATGTATGGTGCGCATTAAGGAGGATTTCAACAAACAATTTCGGGAAACGCTAAGGGTAGACCTTAAGTGGAGAGACCGAATTTATCAAAAACCATACCCCGCGTATTTTAATTCGGTCCCATATCCCGTAAGATGGAGTGTTGTCGACTTCATCAAATTCAATGGCGAAGATAGCAAAATCACTTGGGAGCGCATTATTAAATATGTAGCACAACTAGAAGAAGCGGGTTTTAGTGAGGCTTTGAAAGTACGTTTGTTTTCTTTATCACTAACCGAAACCGTTTTCTCTTGGTTTTCATCATTGTCTTTATACTTGGGAGTCTTTAGAGCATAAATTTCCAGATCACTTTTATTTCGAGGACAACGAGTTAAAGTTGTCACATTTGACATTGGTTCAGCAAGGAAAAGATGAACCCGCCGTTGATTATCTTCGACAGTTTAGAGATGTTAAGGACCGATGCTTTAATTTGATAATTTCTGAAAAGGATTTAGCCGACTTTGCTTTTAGTGGTTTATGGTCGCACTTCGAGAAAAGTTAGAGGGATACGATTTTCTCACACTCACTCACCTCCAACTGTGGCGCACCCCGTTTTCGAGATGCACTGTGATACACGTATCAGTCCCTGGATCAGTAGCTGATACGCACAACACAACAGAAGGTATATCAAAAGCATACTTTGAAAGGAAAACTAACCTGAGACAGGACTTTTAGTGGCCACCCCATGAGGATCTCTACGATCCTACATCGGTTGACCAACTAAAAGCAGAGCAGACAGCG
>BCLG01000547.1:0-19057 GCA_001602295.1 Zoysia matrella
AAATTATAATCAATGAAATAAACAAAAGGAAAGAAAAGAGGTTTTCCCGAATTTTGGATTCTAGAAACAGATGTCGTAAAATATGTTTTTATTTGAAATGGTTCAAATAAAGTGAAATGCATTTATCCCAAAATATTTCAAATTAATCCTCTCATTTTCAAATAATCTAATTATAATAATAATAAAGTATTAAAAGTGACTGCCTTCTCTCTCCCTCACTCTGACTGACAGCTCGGCCGTGCTTGTCATCCCCTTTCTCCGACCGCCTACGCAACCGCCGCGCGCCGCCCCAATTTTTTTTCCCACTCTCCGCGGGATTCCTCCCCTAATCGCGTGCCACGACTTCCTCGAGTTGGCCGCACCTATATCCCCTATAAATCCCCCACGAAACTGCACCGCTCGGCCCTCTCTCTCCTCGACAAAACCTGAAACCCTTGCCGCCTATCGCGCCACCCCTTGGAACCGCCCCGGCCACCATCGACCTCGTGCCGGCCTTCCTTGCTCCCCGCCGCCCCTGCCCGGCCGATTTCCGCCCCCAGCCGGTTCTTGGACATCGCCCTCGCCACCGCCGAAGATCGCCACCAGCACGTCGCCGTCGCGCCCCCATCTCCGGCGTCCCCCGACCTCGCTCGAGCCTGTGGTGAGAATCCCCACCTTGTCCTCTCTATTTCCCCGTATTTCTGTCAAGAACCCGCCACTGAAGCACCAGGGACCGAGCTCGCCCAATTAACCTTGAAATCAAAAGCCTAGATGTATACCACGTCACCCAATTAACCTCATCCATCCGATTCTTATCCAAAGGTCAGCTAATCCACGTGTTTCTTTCAATCCAATCCATCCGATCTTGATCCGACGCCTCAAATTAATCCATGAGTTTCCAATAACAAAACAAATACTCAACAAACTCCTAAAATATCTTTTTCCCTTTATATTCTCCATCATCCCCTCAACTCCCCACGTCCTCCTCCAACCACCCCCCTCATATTTCTCTCTTCCCAACAGATCGGTAATCTCTTCCTTGTTTTCCTCAATTTCGGCCATCCCCTTGATGAAACTCTTATACCATGTTGTGTTCCAGAAACTCCCTTTTCAATCCCCAAAAGGATTTGTCAAGATTTCTCACGGTTCCACTAGGAACGTGATTTCCTCATCGACTACCGCTGCAGACCAAATACCAGATCCAATTCATCGATCTGCTTTTCAGGTTAAATCTAGTTCAAGCTATCATGTCTCCATCGTGCTCCAAAAAATTTCACATGTTTTTGTTCAAACACTTTTTTGAATCTTGCAGTCCATCATTGGAAACGCGCATGTCTTTGCAATGCTGTTTGTGCGTAGCCAGACGTGTTGCCTCCGTTCATCACTTGTTATCATCTAATACCTTAAAGTTTCCCTATTGTAGTATAATCCTTTGTGAGTCCCTCAACCTTGTTATCACTCCATAATGACCTTTCAATATTGCATATGATTCTTAGTTTTGGTTGCTTGATTGTTTGGTTGTCGGTTGTTGCAGGCTTAGACGAATACACTTTGGATCCGCTTGCGAGGACTTCAAGAATCAGAACTCCAAGATCATTGAGCAACAACACAATTACAAAGGCAAGTGTCCTCGACCATCTTATGCCTATTTTATAAAATCTCTATCTTATAGATTGCATGCTTGTGTCAAATTGAATGCGCACCTACTATTAAGAATTCAACTAGTTTCCTAATTATGCCTTGTCTCCTTAGTTTACCTTTTTGTTGGGTAGATTATATGCTTAGCTTGCTGTTGTCGGGATGGGTGATATTAATTTGAACTATTGTCATACTTGCTTCACGAGGATTAACGGATGATTTAATAGTAACTTGGAGATTAGTGATTTGAGAGATATGGTTGGTGTAGGGCTATGCGCGGGGTTATCGGCACTGTCCTTTGGTATGTTATCTTTCCAAATCTAAGGACTGGTTCGTGGAGCGACCACCCATGTGTTTCCGTACAGCCACGATGCTAAGAATGGGCGCGGCCTGGTGTAGTAAGTGATGAAAACTAGTTCTGTGCGTGTCAAACGGTGGAACAGAAAAAGCGGGTTACGCCTGGATTCGCCTAGAGAGAGATGTGTAGGGAAGGAAGGGTTACTCCCGAGAACCATTCGGCACAAGAGGGGGCCTCTCGGGTTTTCGGTTAGTGCCCAACGGGTGAAACCTTAGTGGACACGTACAAGCTGGTGGAAGTCATGAAAAAGTCTTGAAGTGATCTGTTGGCCCTCACACCAAAGGAAGTGTGCGAGTGCTCAGCCAGCACAGACGTAATGGAGATTCTTTAGTCCACGTGGAAACAGAAGATGAAATCACTTCTTGTGGGAAATTGTGTACAACCTCTGCAGAGTTAAAACTGTCATGACAGCCGTGCTCACGGTCACAAGCATTGCATGGACCCTCACATGATTAGTGGGATTTTGGTATGGTTTAGTTGGTGAGTATAATGGGAGACTGATTGGTTCTGATGTTGGTGCTGCAGCCGGGTAGGCTGTAAGCATGTTGGTTTATAGGTGCGATATCTTTCACTTAGTAAATAGGTGCTTAATAGAAAGTGTGTCTCTATTATGTGTGTTTATGCAAAAGAACCCTATATTGCCTTTGCTTTGTTTGTTACCATGTGTCATCTTTTCTCACAATTGCTGAGTACATCATGTATTCATCCTCGCCTTTATCAATGTTGCTCAGTAGAAAGCAAGGTTTAAGAGGATGTTGAAGACACAAGAGTGGAAGTTTAGGTTTGCTGTCTCTCCGGTTGACTGCCTGTGGAAGCTGCGCTACGCTTGGTTTTCTTTTTCGCTGCAATTCGGTAATCGTTTTAATTCTCTTTATTAACGAAATTGTTCTGTTTTACCATTAATGAAGTCACTTTATATGTGAAACTTGATTCTTGAGAACACATAAAGGGTCACTTGGTTTTAGCCTTAAAATCGGGTGTGACAGAAGTGGTATCAGAGCCGTGTTGACTGTAGGACGCAAGCCTAGCTAGAAATGGACGAATTTTAAAGAAGATTTTATAAAACCTTTGCCTCTCTATCACTTTCTTGATTATGATTTTCTATTTCTTTCAAAACAAAATGTTTTACGCTTGGCCCAACCATTAGTTTGTAGAAGATGTCTCTCCTTGTGCCTAAACCTTTGGTTGCAATTAAGGTAAGATTGTCCCAACTAGTGGCAGTACGATATAGTTTCGTTGATTGTTTGATTGTGCTAGAATTGTGTGATTGAGCCTTAGCATGTCCCTAGAACCATCCAAACCCGTCGTTACATGTTGCTGAAGATGGTCTACTCAAGAAGCATTGTCATCAACAACAAGAATAAGAATAGCGTTGAAGACTTTTCAACAGGAAGAAAAGAAAAGAATCCACCAGAAGTTGCAGGTGAAGCCCTAGACGTCATCGCGTTTTGTCTTCTTGATGATATGTTTGCTTGTGTGTTTTGCTTGTTTGAATCCTTGAGCCTACCCTTGTCAACGTGAAGCTCATCAACAACTCAAGCGCCAAAGATCTTCCATCGAAGGCCTCACCAAGTTATTCGAACCCGTGGAGCAAAGGAAACAATGGAAGGTCAACCTAAGTTGCTTGTGTGTTGTGTGCATCCTATCCTTGATCATACCTCATCATAGATACAAATAAATAAAGAAATAAACAAACAAACAAAATAAATAAATAAAAGAACATGCTTCCCAATTCATTAAACTTTCATCGAAATAATCAAAATTGAAGCCCTTAAAATGCAAATCTTCCTACCAAACCTTAAAGAATCTCGGGGCGAGATTCCTGTTAAGGGGTAGTGTGTCATGCCCAAAACTTTCAATACGGCAATATGAATAATTTTTAACAATAAAAAGAAAAATAATTAATTAAAAAAATCAATTTCAATTTAAAGTGTGATTTAAAATATTTTTGAAAATGAGTTTTAATACTTTCTTATTATTTAACATGGTTTTATAAAATGGGTTCTTTTTATTTTAAAGACATGTCATTTCATTTATAAATGTGTGTTTCTTCAATTCCCCAAAAAAAAGAGGTTTTATTAAAATTTAAAATAAATTTGAATTATCAAATAAAACTTTTGAGTACTACAAAGCTTTTTAAATGAATTCTCTATACTAAAAATAATTGAGTTTTACTTATTTTGAAATTCAAGCAGTATTTAAATTATCTTGAAAAAAAGAGTTTTATGGTCATTTAACATGCTTTTTAATAAAAAGGGGTTGCTTTTATTTCAAAGTCATGCTTACTTCGGAAAAAAAAATGTGTTTCTTCAATTTCTCAAATGGTTAATAAATTAATACAATATTTGAATCATCAAACCAATCTTTTAAATGTTTCAAAGTCTTTTCAAATGAATTTCTTTTTAAAAAAAAGGGGCAAAAAATTTACAATTATTTAAAGAATTTTATTTTTAATTTAGAATTGTGTTTAAATTCTCTTGAAAATAAAAAGTTAATATTTTCATATCATTTGTCAAGCTCATATAAAATTTATTTGTTTTTATAAAAAGAAAATGTTTCCTCAAAGGTTTCTTAAATTGATAAAATATTTAGAATTTACAAATGAAACTTTTAAATGTTGCAAGTATTTTAAATGAATTTCTCCACACTAAAATTTAGGTATTTCAAAATAATGTTTTTTGTATTTGACATAACTGTATTAATTTCGAAAAAAAAGTGAAAGAGAAAAAATATTTTTTTTATTTTGAATTTTAAAGTTGTGTTTAAATTATCATAAAAGTGAAATTTTCATATTTTCTTATCATTTAACAAGCTTTTATAAAAGGGATTGTCTGCATTTTAAAGTCAAGTTTATTCCATTTATATAAAATAATATGTTTCTTGAATGACATAAAAGGGTTCTTAAATTAAAAAAAATGAATTATCAAATAAAACTTTTAAATGTTCCAAACTGTTTTCAAATAAATTTGTTCCAAAAGTCTTTTCAAATCAAATTGTCCATACTAAAATAATTAAAATATATTTTTTTTTCTTAAAAAGGGGGACCCAACAACCCTTGCCACACAAGAATCTCGGGACGAGATTCCTGTTACGGGGGTAGTTTGTCACACCTCAAATTTCTCAATTTGGGGATGTGAACTTTTCTTCACCAAAATAAATTAAAATTTCTAATTATTTAAATAATTTTAATTATTATTGGTTTGTTCTCAATTTTAAAAGTATTCAAAATTTTCTTAAAAATAAAGTTTTAAATGTTTTTGTCTAATATTATCTTACTTTAATAAAATGATTTTGTATTTATTTTAAAACCAATCTTATTTGATAAAAAAATAATAAAGAGGTGTTTTCCCTAAATTTGATTTTTTAAAATATGTCTTTAAAACATAATTTTATTGGGAACTTTGATTCTAGTTGGAAACTTTCAAATGAAGTAAAATGAATCTATCTCAAATTATTTCAATGTCTTGGAAATAATCTTGTAAAATGATTTTTGGTATTTAGAAGCAAGTTTTATTTGATTTACAAAAAAAAGAGGGTGCTTTCTCACAATTTTAATTTTCGAAAAGATATCTTGAAAGTATGATTTTTATTATAAAATTTTGTTTTATTTGAAAAGGTTTCAATGAACGTTTGAAATTAATTTATCTCAAATACTTTCAAATGTAATCTTCTATTGTTTCAAAATAAATAATTTGATAAAATAAATTATAATCAATGAAATAAACAAAAGGAAAGAAAAGAGGTTTTCCCAAATTTTGGATACTAGAAACAGATGTCTTAAAATATGTTTTTATTTGAAATGGTTCAAATAAAGTGAAATGCATTTATCCCAAAATATTTCAAATTAATCCTCTCATTTTCAAATAATCTAATAATAATAATAATAATAAAGTATTAAAAGTGAATAAGAAAAGAAGTAGAAAGGAAATAAGAAAAAGAAAAGAAAAAAACAAACCCCGCGGCCCACCTAGCCCACCGCAGCCCGAGCCATGACCCCCTTCTCCCTCCCTCGCTCGGACCGACAGCCCAGCCCTGCTTGTCATCCCCTTCCTCCGGTCGCCACCGCAACAACCGCGCGCGTCGCCACAATTTTGTTTTCCCAAATTCCGCGGGATTCCACCCCTAATCGCGTGCCACGACTTCCCCGAGTTGGCCGCACCTGTATCCCCTATAAATCCCCCACAAAACTGCACCGCTCGGCCTTCTGTCTCCTCGACAAAACCCAAAACCCTTGCCGCCTGTCGCGGCGCCCCTTGGAACCGCCCTGGCCACCACCGACCTCGTGCCGGCCTTCCCTGCTCCCCACCGCCCCTGCTCGGCCGATTTCCACCCCCAGCCGGTTCTTGGACGTCGCCTTCGCCACTGCCGAAGATCGCCACCAGCACGTCGCCGTCGCGCCCCCATCTCCGGCATCCCCCCGACCTCGCTCGAGCCCGTGGTGAGAATCCCCACCTTGTCCTCTCTATTTCCCCTATTTTCATCGAGAACCTGCCACTGGAGCATCGGGGACCGAGCTCACCCAATTAGCCTTGAAATCAAGGTCCAAGATCTATGCCACGTCACCCAATTAACATCATCCATCCGATTCAAATCCATAGGCAGCTAATCCACGTGTTTCTTTCAATCCAATCCATCCGATCTAGATCCGACGCCCCAAATTAATCCATGAGTTTCCAATAACAAAACAAATACTCAACAAACACCTAAAATATCTCTTTCCCTTTATATTCCCCACCATCCCCTCAACTCCCCACGTCCTCCTCCAACCCCCCTCTCATATTTCTCTCTTCCCAGCAAATTGCGACCAGCCACCCTGGCTTTGATTTTGATCGACGTTCTCGAAGATCTACCCAACCAAATTGCACCAAATTTTGTCAGCAGGTGCACCTTGATGTCCTCTACAACATATCCAAATATCATAACCACTGGAGTTCGGTAGCTTTCAGGATCTACATCACAATGACTGCTGCTCCCTGATCTAGATCTGTTTAGCGCGTGGATCGGTAATCTCTTCCTTGTTTTCCTCAATTCGGCCATCCCCTTGATGAAACTCTTATACCATGTTGTGTTCCAGAAAGTCCCCTTTTCAACCCCAAAGGATTTCCAAGATTTCTCACGGTTTCACCAGGAACGTGATTTCCTCATCGAGTACCGCTGTAGAACAAATACCAGATCCAATTCATCGATCTGCTTTCAGTTTAAATCTAGTTCAAGCTATCATGTCTCCATCATGTTCCAGAAAATTTCACATGTTTCTGTTCAAAAACTTTCTTGAATCTTGCAGTCAATCATCAGGAACGCGCATATCTTTGCAATGCTGTTTGTGCGCAGCCAGACGTGTTGCCTCCGTTCATCACTTGTTATCATCTAATACCTTGAAGTTTCCCTATTGTAGTATAATCCTTTGTGAGTCCCTCAATCTTGTTATCACTCCATAATGACCTTTGAATACTGCATATGATTCTTAGTTTTGATTGCTTGATTGTTTGGTTGTCGGTTGTTGCACGCTTAGACGAATACGGTGGAACGGGAAAAGCGAGTTACACCTAGATCCGCTTGGAGAGAGATGTGTGGGGAAGGGAGGGTTACTCCCGGGAACCATTCGGCATAAGAGGGGGCCTCTCGGGTTTTCGGTTAGTGCCCGACGAGTAAAACCTTAGTAGGCACGTACAAGCTGGTGAAAGTCATAGAAAATCTTGAAGTGATCTCTTGGCCCTCACACCAAAGGAAGTGTGCGAGTGCTCGGCCAGCACAGGCGTAATGGAGATTCTTTAGTCTACCTAGAAACAGGGGATGAAATCACTTCTCATGGGGAATTGTGTGCAACCTCTACAGAGTTAAAACTGTCATGACAGCCGTGCTCACGGTCACGAGCATTGCATGGACCCTCACATGATTAGTGGGATTTTGGTATGGTTTGGTTGGTGAACACAGTGGGAGACTGATTGGTTCTGATGTTGGTACTACAGCCGGGTAGGCTATAAGCATGTTGGTTTATAGGTGCGATGTCTTTCACTTAGTAAATAGGTACTTAATAGAAAGTGTGTCTCTATTGTATGTGTTTATGCAAAAGAACCCTATGTTGCTTTTGCTTTGTTTGTTACCACATGTCATCTTTTCGCACACTTGCTGAGTATATCCTGTACTCAATCCTGCCTTTATCAATGTTGCTCAGTAGAAAGCAAAGTTTAAGAGGATTGTCGGCGTTCTGACCACCGACACAGTGAATATATGATCGTGGGGGTGGTGTACCTTCGGACTCTGAACAGCCCAGTCTGAGAAAGACTCGGGGGGATTTTTTACCTGGTTCGGGCCACCCCGAACGGTGTAATACCCTACGTCCAGGGAGCGGATTATCTCGAGGACAATGTTACAAGACGAGATCCTCTCTTCGTGGGAGGACCCGGAACGTGGGTGCTTACTCGGAAGGATGCAAGGATCCCCGGGCTCTAATGGAGCTCGTATTTGTCTTTCGTGTGTTTGTGGCTGTTGCTTGTGGTGATATTCGACCGTTGTTTCTATCGTTCCCCGGGTCTCCCTTTATATAGGAGGGGGCCCTGGGGTTACAGGTAATAGGCCCTACACGATCCTGTCGTCTCGCCGACAGCTGGGCCCTCCCGTCGTTGTCGCCATCCTTTCGTTCCGTCCAGGCGTGGTCGTGATCCGTCGCGTTGTACGCAGCGGCGGGTATAGTGATGCTCGTCCGGCGCCACTGTGCCGGCTACAGTGCTATCCCGTCGTGTCTGGCAGCCGTCGCAGCTTTCTGCTGGAGTGTCGTCGTGGTAAATCTCGTCCCGTCCCGTCGGGACGGATGGCAGCTGGCCATCAGAGTAAATGTACCATAACGCGGTACCTACCTCCCAGGGGTCGCTCCCGGGGGTCGATCTCTGGAGGCCGGGGTCTTCGCGCCCTTACGCGGCCAAGACATGGCCGCCGAAGGTCGCCGCTGGGGGGTCGGAACCCGTGTCGCCCGACCCCCGACCTTTACCTGTCGGAGCGCGATCTGTTAGGTACCCGGGGTACGTGATCTCGACAAGGATGTTAAAGACACAAGAGTGGAAGTTTAGGTTTGCTGTCTCTCGGGTCGACTGCATGTGGAAGCTGCGCTACGCTTGGTTTTTTTTTCCGCTGCAATTCGGTAATCGTTTTAATTCTTTTTATTCATGATATTGTTTTGTTTTACCATTAGTGAAGCCACTTTATATGTAAAACTTGATTTCTGGACACACATAAAAGGTCACTTAGTTTTAGCCTTAAAACTGGATGTGACAGTTGATGCCCTCATTATCCTCCTTCACTTGTATTAGAGTCGCCCTCGACTTGATCCATTGGTCGTCATAGTTGCTTGTTGTTATATTGGGATGAGTAATGAACATAGCTAGAGCACAACAACAAATTTTTCTGTTTCATGAGCTGCTCCTATTGAGAGATCACAAATGTAGAGAAACTTAAGGCATTGTTAGTGTTAGTGCATGCTATTGTTTGATCCTGTGTTTTCATTTCAAAAGTGTATTTCAGATTAGTACACTATTGCAACAAATCTTATAATCCATGATGAATTTCAGATGACTTTTATTGAAAACGTCATGGATTGGGAATTATCTATGATGATTTATAAATTTTCGTCACAGAATGATAAATGGCCCATCCAAAGCCCAAATTGGGCCTAGTTTCTATGACAAACCTTCGATAACCGTCATAAAGGGAAAAAACATCACAGATGTCATATCACATTTAACAACAGTAATTGATAAAAATAATATACCACCATTAACGCATGACCATAAATGAGGCTTTAATCCCATTTTCTTTAGTTTTCTAAGTACTATTGTATGGAAAACCTTTATTATTTTTTTCCTTTTGTAAACTATTTCCGGAGGCTTCAATATTTTTTTGAAATTTTTATAATCTTATTTGTGGCACATGTAACTAAATTTGGAAGCAGTTCCTAAATTTCTTGAAACTACAATTTAAAAATATATATGTTGTCTATTTCACCCTTTTGACTATATTAAATCAGTTTTAAATTTCTTGAACTCAGTCAAAATAATATTTTGCAAATTTCATTTATAATTTTTGGTATAAAAATGATGTCTTAAATTTTTGAAAAAAATAAGAAAACCTGCACCTCGGGTGGGCTGGGCAGGGCGGGGTGGGGTGCTCCAATAAAATCCCCTTCCATTTGGCTCAGAGGAGGAAGGTTGTAACCCTAGCTGCCGCATTCCACTCTTCCTTCAGCCGTCATCGCCCCTCTCTGTACTGTCTCCATCCATATCTTCGATCGCCCTTTTTGTTTTTTTCACCCAGCGCCAACACTCGCGCAGCACGCACGCGGTGGGGCGAGTGAGCTAGGTGGCACAAGCAAGCAAGGCGGTGAGGGCGAGATCGACGGTGTAGGCAAGTACAGTAGCGCAGGCGAGCTCGACGGTGTAGGTAGTGTTGACGTCGAAATCGGGTCCCGGCCAACACACCGCTTGCACGTCAGTGTGCGGGAACACCGACGTCTCTTCAACATCAGGTTTGGACATCACCTAGACAATCTCACCTTGAGAGGGACCCCGTCAGAGGAGGATTGTCTTTAGGGATGATCCGGGCTCGGTTAGGCCAGCCGGATCGCCTTCGATCGTCGCCGAGACAAAAGAAGAACAGCATGAGGGTCGAGTAAGGGGATTTGAGTTAGCAGAAGAACGAAAAATGTAAGTCAAATGATATGATCGACTGGGATGATTCTCAACTGGCCATACTATTTTATAGGGGAGGGATGGTCTTATCCCGCAAGACAATTAATCTCACGAGTTAGAAGAGAAATTAGAATCAATCTGCTGAAAACTTTTCTAAATCGACATTAGCGGAGTCTACGGTAAAGTGCCGAACACTCCGGTGACCGGAGTCTCCAGTAAGAAGCCGGAGGTTCCGTCGTGGAATTCTGAGAACCCGAGAGGGCTCTCCAGACCCTCCGGCGACATGCCGGATACTCCGGTGGGCTAATTGCCCGAACTCGAGAGGGCTCACCGGACACTTTGGCAACGTGTCAGATACTCTGGTGGGCTAAGTGCCCAAGCCCGAGAGGGCTCACCGGCCACTTCGGCAAATTCGAGAATATGCCATCCTACGGGATATGGAACCAAATCAAAATAAGCGGGGTACAATTTTTGATAAATTCGGTCTCCCCCCTTAAGGTCTACCCCTAACTTCTCACAAAATTATTTGTTTAAATCCTCTTTAATGCGCGCCATACACTCCTCTTTATTGGCAATGGGTGGCCTAGTAGGTGCACTCGGTGGCAGAGGGTGTACACTCATCTTCATGGCGCTAAATAGTTCATTGGGAACAGGGTCACGAGAGATACCCGTACCGCTTGGTGGGATAGGTAGTGTGCTATATGGGACAGTACGATAAGGAGGAACAAAATTAGCCAATTCATTCAATCGACTCATGGCCGGATTGGAGATGCTAGTGATTGGCTCTATACTAGCGAAAGACACTACCAAATCATTCGTTTGCACATGCGACGAAAAACTAGTTTGTCCACTAAACAAGTTCAACGGCATACCATACGGAGGTTGTTCTATACTAGTAGTGGTAGGCGGCAATGCATTAGTAGTAGGACCTACATGCGCAACATGAGACGATGATGCAATACTAACATTTTTGGATTTAGACAAGTTTTTTTAGATCATATATTGCATATCGTTGGCTAAGACCATTTTCATATCGGCAAAGTAATGTAAAACATCTTCAAAAGTAACAGGTGGGTGCGAAGATGTCCTTACATTGGCAGTACCCATGGCCGCATCGTCGTCGTCGGACAGAAGAACGGGCTCCTTCACTTGCAAGATCGCTCCTTGGCTGTCCTTTTTGAAACACGCCAAGTACTTTTGCAGCTTTCGCTCCTTGCGCGCCTTGCGTGGCTCCTCGAAGGCCTTTCGGCGTTCCAAGAATGCCTTGCGCGTCTCTTCGGGCAACTCATCCAAAGACGGCATGACGATGTTCGTCGTGGAGATCTCGGAGTTCATGGTGGAAAATGATGATTCGGTTTGTGCAACCAGAATCACTCGTTCCCCAGCGGAGTCGCCGAAAAGTGTGTCGACACCGAAATCGAGTTCGGGCCAACACATCGCTCGCACGTCCGTACGCGGGAACGCCAACGTCTCTTCAATGCTAGGTTTGGACAGCACTTAGACAATCTCGCCTCGGGAGGGACCCCGTCAGAGGAGGATCGTCTTAGAGATGATCCGAGCTCGGTCAGACCAGCTGGATCGCCTTTGGTCATCGCAGGGACAAAGAAAGAACAGCACGAGGGTCGAGTAAAGGATTAGAGTTTGGAGAAGAATGAAAAATGTAAGACAAATGACGATCGATTGGGATGATCATCAACCGGTCATGGGCCTCTGTTTTATAGAGGAGGGATGGTCTTATCCCACGAGTTAGGAAAGAAATTAGAATCATGCTGAAAATTTTCTTAAATCAGCATTACCGGAGTCTCCGGTAAAGTGCGGGACACTCCGGTGACCGGAGTCTCCGGTAAGATGTCGAAGGTTCTGTCGTGTAATTTCGGGAACCAGAGAGGGCTCACCGGACCCTCCAGCGACGTGCCGGACACTCTGGTGGGCTAATTGCCCGAACCCGAGAGGGCTCACCGGACCCTCCGGCGACGTGCCAGACACTCCGGTGGGCTAAGTGCCCGAACCCGAGAGGGCTCAAAGGATACTCCGGCAACGTGTCGGACACTCTGATGAGTTAAGTGCCCGAACCCGAGAGGGCTCACCGAAATGGAGGATTCAAAGCCAATCAAGAATCCAATGGCCACAAATGGTATTCTTGGCCTAGCTGAGAGTGATAAACCGGTTGATAAAAGCATTATCAGTCAATGATTGGTTCTCTATTATATCTTACCGGCTCTCGCTCAGATATTATTTTTAGTGTATGCTTATATGCTCGTTATCAAGCTAATCCTAAAGAATCTCATTTAAGTGCAGTCAAAAGGATTCTTTGGTACCTCAAGTGTACACCAACTATGGGCCTTTGGTATCCAAAAGATGGAGGCTTTGATCTTGTTGGCTATTCTGACTCGAACTTCACCGGATGCTAAGTGAGTAGAAAGAGCACGTTCAATGGATGTCAATTTTTTGGGAGATCATTGGTTGCTTGGAGCTCTAAGAAGCAAAATGACGTGGCTCTCTCAACGGCTGAAGTGGAATATATGGCAGCCGGTGCTTGTTATACTCAACTTCTCTACATGAAGCAAACTCTCATGGACTATGGATTAGTGTATAATCAAATTTCTCTATATTGTGATAGTGAGAGTGCAATCAATATGGTTCTTCATAAGGGTGATCATGGGCATGCTAAACATATTGAGGTCAAGCAACATTTCATAAGGGATCATGTGGCCAAGAAAGATATCAAACTTATTAGTGTGAGGACAAATGATCAAGGCTTAGAGGAGAGCTCAACATTCTTGATCTTTCAGACTTCACTTGACTAACCTCCAAAGCTTAGCGTTTCTTTGTATATACTTGTTTGCTTGTGTTTGTTTTATTTTTGTTGTTCTTCTTGTTTCATAGGACCGTCATCTAACCCTTTCAAGATAGCAATTATCATGAAGAGCTTGAGAAGAATGTTCACGGGGTGCCCTAGGCTAGGAGATGAGGATCATTGTGATTAAGCTTGCGAGGTGATTTCAATGTGGTGAGGGTATTCCTTTTCTAGTCTTTCTTCATCATAAGAATGCATCTTTCATTCTTGTCATGCATTCATGCGCATCGCATGTATTGCATCTAGTATCTTGACGTCAAGCACGAGTATAGGGGGAGTTACTCATAAGCAATATAAGTTGATTGTTCCTAGACTCGTTCATAGCAATTGTGAGCTTCATGCCGTTGAATCATGATCTTTTGAGCTCTAAGGTTAAATCTACTTACGCGGCTCAAAAACTATGATTCATACAATCCATATGCTCTCTAAACCCTTCTTGTTGAAAGAAAAGGAAGTTTCTTGGATAATCTTTTGTAGGAAAGATACTAACTCGAGGAGGAGAAGGAACTTTGAAGTCAAAAATATGATCAAGACATCTGATGAGCAAGAATAGAGTCGGTGGTTGAAGAAGAGAACCGTGAAAATCCGGTAATATTGTTGCATATCCCATCTTGGTTATTGTTTTATTGTATCCGCCTCCTTTGTGGCTTTCCTTTTTGGTTGATAGACCACTTCGTGTTTTGAATAAAGAAGTGAGTTTGTTCGAATTTAAAATTTTGGAACCGAGCTCTAAAACAATTAAAATGATTCAAACAAATTCCCAAATTTAAGGAAAATTCAAATTTCAAATGCGAGTTCATGAAAATTTTCAAATAAATGTTACGAAATAAAATTCTATTATGAAAGGTATTGCAAAGACTTGAATTTTAGAAAGTTTTATAAAATTTTATTTAAAGTTTAAGAGGCCCAAATAAATTATTTCTCTTCAAACAATTTCCTGTCTTGTAAATTTTGTAGAATATAATATATTTCGATTATGAACTTGGGCCCAAAATAGCAGTTGTTCCTTTTGAAGTTTTCTACCATCCTACAAAATTTCACTTTTATCCGAGCTCGGTAACCGCAGTTTTCAAAGCAAAACAGAACATTGTGCAGAGAATTTTGAAAATCCAGAAAAAGATAAATCTCCGTGGGCCCCCTGTCAGCCGGATATTCTCTTTCTTCTTCCTTCTTCCTACCGCACACTGCCACGGCTCCCATACGCGTGCCGCGCTCCTGTGGAGCTCCGCGTGCATGCCCTCCACGCCTCCCTCGACGTGTCCTGGCCAAGTGATTACGCCGAGTGGTGCTCCCTCTCTCCCAGCCAAGCTCCCCTACACCATCTCGCTCTTGTCTACTTCCTGAAGCCGGCCGTGCACCCTAGCCATCGTGAACCGGCCCGTCCGAGCTCGCTCCGGCCCCCTATCCTCGGCTAGAAGCTGCGCCCTCCCTCATTCGAGCTCTCCGCAAACCCAGCCGGCCACCTCTCCCTTGGAGCGCGACGAATTTTGTTTTTCCCCAAATTTCGGAGATCCAAGGTCACCGGCCACATCTGGCCAAATCCGACCTCAACAGGTGATGATCCTTCATTTCCTTCCTGAATCTTTTAGTTCGGCTCCCAATGCCTCTGTTGAGCTCTCGCTCACTAGGGCCAAATCCGTCATGATTTGTGCAGGGATTGGAAGCTTCAAACCTCACCAGCCGTTGGAACCCCGCGACCTCACAGTGGACAGCTCACCTCCGGCTGTTCCAGTGTATACCATGACCGTGCCGCTCTTCTTTGCGAAGCAGTGAAGCTCTAGAGCGAACACCTTGAAGTTTCTTCCACGGCAGCATCGCCGCGCCGCCGCGCGTCACGGGTGCTTTCCGGTGAGGGTCTCCGCCCAACATCCTCACTGCCGAGTTCCCCCTATTCCGTAGATCATTTTAGGGCCAGTTCCGTTGAGCCCCGCCACCGCAAGCCGACGCTGGGCGCCACGGCTGGCCACTCGGCGAGTCACTGTATCCTGTGTGGTCACCCACTCTGTGGCCAGCAGTGTGGCCACGCCCTCAGTGGCTTGAATTTCTTTCTTTTTTTTGAAAAACAATATTTAATTGTCTAGAAAGATATTTAAACTTGTAAAATCCATAGGAACTTCATTATAACTCAGAAAATTGTGAAATAAATTTTGTTAGGTCCTCTCAACTAAAACAATAAAATTTTTATTTTATGCACGAAATTAATTTAATTATTTTAGATCAATAAATAATTCATTAATGTATTATCATTTTCCCTTGGCACGATAAAATCTTAGAAAATTCACCTTCCTGTTTATTTAATGGAACATTTCAGTTCTGCAAAGTTTCACATTTATTTTCATCAGACATAATTTTATAAAGGTTATGTTTTGTTTAAACACTATTTAATTCACTATAAATTAATTTAATTTTAATAAATTCTAGAGAATATATTCTTCTGTTTATATAGTTAAAATTTATGTTTTAGAAAAGTTTCATTTTTAATTTTTTCAAAATAATTTTATTAAATGTTTTGTTGTGTTTAAATGGTATTTAAATCATTATAAATCTATATGATTTAAGTAAATCTTGAAACTTCGTCAAAATTTATTTAAACCCCTTTGATTTTGTGAGCAACTTCAAGATGGTGTTTTGTTTTTAAAAACTATTTTTAAAGAAGTTTATAACTAAATTTACTAATCATCTTTTAAAAATAAAAAGCTATCATCGCATGTGCATACTCCGGCTTATGCATATCATTTCATGGTAGGAGCCGAGGTAACTGAGGAAGAGTTTGACGACGTTTCGTTCGCCAAGGAATCTAATTTTGAGCAAAGCCCTGACAAGCCTCGGTGCATTGACCCTGTTTGAACATTTTTATATTTTATTACTATATAGTACGTGAATTATGTACTGTGCATTAGGTTTCTAAGAGTTGATTGAAACCGTAGATTACATAATAGTACCCTTTACCTATGTAAGTGCCTTTGGTATAAGTATCTCGATGTAAAGCTGATGAGGACATCACTCCTTTAGATATATACAAGAGTCCTCAAATTAGTATTGATGGAACTCATGCACAACAAAACACATGTTTTTCTTCCTTTGAGAATAGATTGCTACCTAATAACTTTGTCATGATTAAGAGCGCTAGAGAGAGTCAAGGAAAGCATGAAGAAAGATTTGGAGATGCTCAAGATTAGAACCGCACGTCAGATCCCAGAGGAGATAAAAAAAAACTAGGGTTCGAGTTTGACTCGGGCTCCAAGAGCAGTCTATACTAAAACAGATGGTCCAGTCTCATACGGGCTCTGTTTTGGACATTTTAGATACTGTTGGAAAGTTAACAAGATAACCTTTCCAACGGTACCAGTGTCATCTCCAAATTCGACCAGAATCAGCAGGAATCGTTGAAACAAGGTGACATCTAGAAACTGTCCGAGTGCTGCGACACTATCTTTTGGTCTTTGGGCCATGCATCTTTTCTAGACCCATTGGTATTAGGGTTTGCCCCTAAGGTTGACCTAAACTCTATATAATCAGTAGCCGCCATCATTAGAGATGGTTTTGATTAGTTTTCTCCTGTTTTCAAACAGTTTCGCCGTTTGACGACTTGTTGATTATCCAACTTCGTGATTCAATCCAGATTTCACAAGTGAGTTGCGTTCTTCCTTGTTCTTACTTGTATTCTTCGATTCGCAAGCAGGGATTAGCCTTCTTGTAGAGGTCAATCGTGTACGCACGGTTGATAACCAGAGGAGAAGTGGTGCTGCGATTGCGGGTTTCAAATCGTGTTGATTTGATTTCGGATCGATTGTGTGCTGCATCTCTGCCAAATCGAGAGGAATCACGACCTGACGGAAGATCGAGAACCACGTACACATCAAGTGGTAATCATAGCTTCAGGTATACCGTTAGGTTCACATCTATCATTGTTTATTTTGCATTCATCCTATCGTCCACAGAAAAGTCGCAAAAAAAAATTAGTAGATTGTTAGGTGTTCTTTGTCCAAGTCGTGTTTAGCTTTTGCATAATTTTATTTCAAAGTCCGTAGTGTTGAGTTTGTGTCCTTAGTTTGTGTTTTGGTTGCTGGATTTCATGATCTTTTTGTATCCAAGTGTTTTTCTTCATCGTTTATCTACATCGTGTTCAGATCTGTTATCGTGTCACATATGTTAATTGTTTTTTTTCAATTGAAAATTTATCCCACCCACCCACCCATATTTCAATCACAACCAAATCCACGCTTCATATATCCACATCTTCATATTTATCCGCTGCTCAATCATCCACAAATACGTCTACAAAATTTGCATCCAATTTGAAATCCGAATCTGTTTTCAGCCTTTCAAACAAATCTGATTCGGAGATCCATCATTAAAATAGTCATAACTTTTGTTTCTGTACTCCAAATTAGACATATAAGTACTTTTTAGATATGCACAGAAATTCCCATCCTCCCACGATCCTAGATTCAACAAATTAATAATAGAAGTGTCTGTTTTCACGCTTTGAAGTTTTAGCACATATTTAACAGAAATTTGAGATTTTCTCCAGGCCACATCTTTTATCATATTGATCTCAAATTTGGTCGTGTATCTTTTGTGCTTTTGGTTCAGAGAAAAATATCCAAAAAATAAAATAGAAATAAAAAAATTTGTAGGCCAAGAAGCCGAGAACTAACCTTTGCTGAATTTTCAAGTGCTGAAAAATTTCCTGATTTCTGGAGCCTTATCATTTGTGTTGTTGCTGCCCTTTGATATCTTCATTCATATTCTTGTAACATCTGAAATTTTTTTATAAGATTGGGCCAGCAACTAGAACATAATACTTAGAACACTTATTCAATATTATTATCTGTTATAGAATTGTGTTCCACTAATCATTATTTCAGCCCTTCAAGCTCCACATATATACCTCAGATCAGCACTGTATTTGACCCTGTAATTGTGGAATTACAACTCTCTGGTTTCTCCTGCCACTGGTTGCACCATCCTTTGCTTTGCTTTGCTAAGAATCTTGCAAGAGCTCGAACGCGTTTCCTTTTGCGGAGTTTTCACCACCCACTCACTATAGTTGCAGGAATAATATTTTTGCTGTCCATATGCTATTTTCTAACCATGACAAAAAGAAAAGGAGGTGAATACAATAATATTGCGACAAACTTTGCGAGATGTAATCTACTGCAAAGAGTAACTATTGCTACATCATGTCCTTCCACGAGTAACTATATTCTTTCATCTCTTCCTTTATATGATGGTTTAGATTCTACTTAAATATATTGTTTGGAAAAATGATATAGATAATCTATTTGGACAATGCCGTATGAGTGAAAGGAGAAAGCTTTTGAATGTTGGTCATGCATTAGTTGATCATGCTTTAACTTTGTGGCAATATTTTTATATAACAAAAAAATATCCTCTGACATGGAGTGATGCTAAAATTTTTATGAGAAAAATTTTTGTTGATACATCTTTAAAATCTATGTCTAGTTATGATGAACACTCTTTGGAGGAGGAGTTTTCTACTGTACCTCCTATTGCATCTAACATTTTGCAGGAAATTGA
>BCLG01000547.1:32287-44928 GCA_001602295.1 Zoysia matrella
AAAATATTTTGAGACTCGAAAATTAATTTAGAAAATTTCGGAAATAATTTTAGTCAAACGTAAAAATTACGCGGACTAAATTATTTCGGGACTTAATTATTTCGGCACCAGATTAATTTAGTCGAACGGATTTCAGATTTAGAAGGAACGAATTCGGAACGAATGATTTTTGATCGGAACGAAAGTTGAGACAGACAATCAAATTGGAACAAAAATTTGGGGAATTGCCACTTTAATAATTCGATAATTTTGGGATGTTACATAATAGGCTAGAAAAGATAAACGGCCGAAGGCCAAAAGGTAGTGTCGCAGCACCAAGACAGATTTTGTTTGTCATCTTGTTTTAACAATTTCTATTGTCTCCGGTCGAATTTGTAGATGAGACCAGTGTCATTAGAAAGGTTATCTTCTTAACTTTTTATCCATATATAGAACATCTAAAATAGAGCTCGTATGCGACCGGAGCATCTGTTTTAGTGCAAGCTGCTCTTGTAGTCCGACTCGGACTCGAACCCGACTTAGATTGGATATCCTCTAGGGTTGAACGTGCCTTGCTGATTTTGAGTATATCCAAGTTTGTCTTTATGCTTCTCTTAACCCTCTCCAATATTTTTAATCATGATATATTCTAAAAAGAAGGAAGACATATGTTTAAGAATGAGCTCAGCTCTAATCTCAATTGTCGTGCATGAGTTTCATTAATACTAATTTAAAAAGTGTTATGTGTATCTAAAAGAGTGATGTCAGCATGGCTTAGCATAGAAGTAAAGTAATAGTACTAAAGCAATCCTTCTATGGCTCATAATTTGTGGAAGATAAATTGGCACGATCTAGAAATGTTGCTAGCATATTTTAAAATAGTTGGCTTGCAAAATTATGGTTTCAAATAAAATATACAGATTAAATATTAGGTACATGAGTGTTCAAGAAACATGCAAAATTGTGGTTTCAAACAAAATATATAGTTTAAATATCTAGGTCTTCGTGCCGATCAGTCTTCAAGTTCTCTGCAACTAACTTCTCCAACTGAACAAATGACACGAAACAGAGTGAGAAACTAATTTAAATGGTAAATTTAAATTTGAATAATTAAATTCAAATTTAAATTTTGAGACTAAAGGTTCCAAACTCAGATCTCGAAAGATACCTACACATAAAGCTAGACGAGGTGAATTTAAAGACACAACTAAGAAAAACTTTGAAAACTAAACGGAACTCCTCTTGAACTCCACAAGATTAACGGGTACAAAAACAATTCCAAGAAAGGGAAATTAACTTGGAATTCACTTGCATCACGTGAACTGAGCTCGAAAACACACGAGTTTTGCACACTGACCAAGACCAACACTGCACAGGCTCCTAGACTTAATTCCTTCTCTCAACGCAACAAAGGAGCATGCAGTCAACACTGAACTCCCACAAATCTTCCTGACTACTAATTCCAAACTGGCCCAACAGCCAGCACTCTAGCTTGGTCCAACCATCCGGCGAACTGACCTGCAAAGCTCTGCCACAGGACCATGCAGGCCGTCACACTCTCTTCCTCGATTCCAAGGAACAGCATTGCACTCCACGAAGACGCTATCTTCCAGCACGGACCAAGCCTTCGACCTGCGCTGGATCACAGCGCAAGAGCAACACACCTAAACATCGAC
Organism: Zoysia matrella; assembly: GCA_001602295.1. Lineage (NCBI taxonomy): Eukaryota > Viridiplantae > Streptophyta > Magnoliopsida > Poales > Poaceae > Zoysia > Zoysia matrella. The sequence continues at coordinate 33,943 of BCLG01000547.1, forward strand.
TACCAGATGACGGTTCTCTAAGCCCCAACACGAACTGAAGAAGATTGCACGACCTCTCAAGCACTAACACTCCTAGATTACTCCTCAACTTGGAAACCGGCTGCTACGGCACACGAACACGCTCGGCCGCTCTTCTACTCGCCTACGACTATGGTCAACCGAAAACTAACATAGAACGGCTACTCACCAAGAGCTTGAACGAAGAAGGCGGCGCAAAGCTGGGAGATTGACGAAAGGCAGCGACGACGGCGGTCCCCCTGAAGCACGGTGAACAGACAGTTGAAACCCAACGGGGACCGGTGCAAGAGCTATGCTTCTCAATCCCACGAACTGCACTGCCAGCACGAACGGAGCTTCAACACAGCTGACGACGAGCGACAACGCAACTCAGGATGGAGATTGAAGGGTCGCGAACTCACAGAAAAACAGCACAGTGAAGGCAGCTCCCGATCTACGCGCGAACCGATGATTCAAAGCCGCGACTTGAAGTGTCGGCGTCCACAAGCCCTCGAAGAAGTCCACCGCTGCCTGAAACTTGGTCGGTGCTAGCTCTGCAGCAAGCGGCGCCCTCTGCGCGACGACTGATGAGTCGGAGCGTTTACGTTCTGGTGGTGCTGCCACACAAGGAAACGAACGAGGCTGAACCCAAGGAAATGGTGAAGTAAGCGAGAGGTACGACAGCACCTAAGTTCAAAGGAATGATGGCTCACCGGAACGGGCTATTTGGCAGCAAACGGACTCCTTCGCGGACTCCAAAACTCTAACCCAAAGCATGACGAGGTTAGGTCCACCAAAATCAGCACGAAAAAGAGGACGGTAGTGCAAGGAGGATGCGGTAGAGAGCTCACCTCGTGGATCGCAACGCATGCGAGCCTCGCCTTGCGCCGGCTACGGAGGTGCAGCGGAACCACGCTCCCAGCGAAGAGCGGCGCAGACATTGGAGCTCTTGGCGGTTGGATGGAGTGAGGTGTTGTTGGGAGGGAGTGGTGTTCCAGACATGAAGGCACAAGGGCGACTTCCCCATCCGACGGCTCTAACCCACTCAAGAAAACCGACGAAGGAAGCAGCGCCTATACGAACGGACGGTCCTCCAAACGTGATTCTTTCTTGGCGCAGGGGTATGTAGTGCGATGCGGCCACGTCGCAGGTTCTGGAGTCTTCCAAGGCGTGCATGAGTTTGCCCGGGCGTGGCCACGATCGTTCTTACGGTTTCCTTGGCTGGTCTTCATAGGTGTTCTTGCACCGGGTAGCCGCTGGCCGATCCAGCTAGGCCAACAGCCGTGCTTCTAACGGGCCAAGAACTCGGATATGCACGGTGAGAAAAAAGAGATACAGCCCAAGGCACTGCTCAGTTCAACTTAAACACCATCAATCCAAACAAACGGTTGAAAACATGGTTAAAACTTAGACTTTACCCCAAAGTTCCAAACGAAACAACTCGAGTTGTTACAGGTATGTTGCGTTATGAGATAGAGGAAGATGAGGAGGCCGCGATGGCGAGATTTTTGGCTGGATTAAATCAGAAGATTTAGGGCATTCTTGCTTATAAAAATTACAATAATGTAACTCGATTGTTTCATCTTGCTTATAAAGCAGAACGAGAAGTGCAGGGACGACGCAAGAATTCCAAGTTTAATATTTCTATAGGTAGAGCTAATTCATAAACCCTTGACCAGTGATTTGACTCGACGTTATCCACCACCGTCTTCCTCCCTGAATCGTGCCGTGCTGTCGGCATCCAACACCAGCAACAAGCCACTTATTCCTCTGACCAATTCAGCAAGTCGAGCACCCATGCCATCAAAGGTTACTGCAGTCCCTACCGACAGCACAACATTAGTAGCTTTTATAGGGAGAACTAGAGATATACAATGTCACCGTTGCAAAGGCTATGGACATGTATAGCACGACTATCTAAGCAAGTGTGTTCTCATTGTTACAGAGGATGGTGAGTATTCATACGCTAGTGATTTAGATGAAATATACATGTTGCGCTTGCAGCTGACTATGCAGGTAACGAAGACCTTCCTGAAGAGCATATTGGTGCTGACGAGGCGGATCACTATGCGAGCCTTTGTGCAGCATGTGCTTAGTGCACTGATGAAGAAAGCAGAGCAAAATCAGCGACACATATCATTTCAAACAAAATGTGTCATCAAAGACAATTCATGCCACATGATCATTGATGGAGGTAGCCGCAATAACTTGGCCAGTGCTGATACCGCATGGTCATTAATGGAGGCAGCTGCAATAACTTGGCCTGTGCTAATATGGTGAAGAAGCTTGCACTTAGCACCAAACGGCACCCTCACCTATATTACATTCAGTGGCTCAACAACAGTGGTAAGGCCAAGGTAACCAGATTGGTGCACATTAATTTTGCTATTGGGTCATATCATGATATTGTTGAATGTGATGTCATACCTATACGAGCTTGTAATATTCTGTTAGGTAGACCTTGACAATTTGATAGAGATTCTATGCATCATGGTAGGTCAAATCAATATTCATTTCTGCGCCTTGAAAAGAAAATTGTGTTGCATCCTATGTCTCCAGAAGCAATTGTGCGTGATGACGTAGCTAAAGCAGCAAAAGCCAAAAGTAAGAACCCTAAAATTGCTAAATTTGTTGTTGATAAGAAAAATGAGATATGTTTGAAAGGGAAATGCTTGCTTGCTACTAAATCTAATATTAATGAATTGATTGCTTCCACTTCTGATGTCTATGCATTGGTGTGCAAAGATGCTTTGAGTTCAATTTGCAATATGCAACGTTCTTTGCCCTGCTGTTGCTAACCTTTTGCAGAGTATTCGGATGTTTTTCCAAGCTAGATTCCTCTAGGGCTGCGACTTGCTCGAGGGATTGAGCACCAGATTGATCTCATTCCTGGAGCCTCATGGCCCAATCGTGTGCCATACAGGACCAATCCAAAGGAAACTAAGGAAATTCAGCGCCAAGTGGAGTTACTTGACAAAGGTTATGTTTGTGAGTCTCTTAGTCTTTGTGCTGTGCCAGATATTTTGGTGCTCAAGAAAAATGGGACCCGACGCATGTGTGTCGATTGTAGAGCTATTAATAATATCACCATTCGATATTGTCACCCTACTCCACGATTAGATGATATGCTTGATGAATTGAATGGTGATGTCCTATTTTCAAAGGTTGGTTTGCGTAGTAGTTACCATCACATTCGCATGAAATTGGGAGATGAATAGAAAATTGCTTTCAAACTAAGTTCGGGTCATACGAGTGGTTAGTCATGCTTTTTGTGTTAACTAATGCACCTAGCACTTTCATGCGACTAATGGATGAGGTTTTGTGGGCTTTCATTAGAAAATTCATGGTTGTATATTTTGATGATATATTAATTTACAGCAAGTCTATGGATGAGCATCTTGATCACTTATGTGCTGTTTTTAATGCTCTACGTAATGCACATTTATTTGGCAATCTGGAGAGGTGCACCTTTTGCACCGATTGAGTTTCTTTTCTTGGCTATGTTATCACTCCACTGGGAATTGAAGTTGATCAAGCCAAGCTTGAAGATGTACAAGGATGTCCTGTTCCAAAGTCCATCACACGGGTGTAGAGTTTCTTAGGACATGCTGGATTTTACCGCCGCTTCATGAATGAGTTCAGCACTATTGCTGCACTGTTAAATGAGCTTACCAAAAAAGGAGTGCCTTTTATTTGGGGTGAGGCGCAGGAGAACGCCTTCAATGTGCCAAAAGTAAGTTGACAAATGCACCTCTACTCCAACTTTCTGATTGTAGTAAGACTTTTGAGCTTGAATGTGATGCTAGTGAAATTGATTTGGGTGGTGTTTTGTTGCAAGAAAGAAAACATATTGCATATTTTAGTGAGAAGTTGAGTGGGCCTATGCTGAATTATTCTACTTATAATAAGAAATTGTACGCTATTATGTGAAGTTTGGAAACATGGCAACATTATTTATGGCCCAAAGAATTTGTCGTATGTTCTAATCATGAATTATTAAAACATATTTGTAGTCAAAGCAACTTGAATCGGAGGCATGCCAAATGGGTTGAATTCATTGAGTCTTTTCCTTATGTTATTAAACGCAAAAGGGGGAAAGAGAATGTCATTGTTGATGCTTTGTCTAAACGATATACCTTGTTGACACAACTTGATCATAAAATATTTGGATTAGAAACAATTAAAGATTAGTATGTGTATGGATGCTGATTTCAAAGACGTTGCAGCATTGTAAAGATGGAAAGTCATGGAACAAATTTGTCCTCAATGATGGATTTGTGTTTAAGGCTAACAAGCTATGTGTTCCAGCTAGCTCTGTTCGTTTGTTGTTGTTACAGGAAAAGCATGGACGAGGGCTGATGGGGCATTTTGGAGTAAAGAAGATGGAGAATATTCTTGCTGGTCACTTCTTTTGGCCTAAGATGAGACAAGACGTATAGAGGTTTGTTTATCGTTGCGCTACATGTCAAAAGGCTAAGTCATGAATAAATTCACATGGTTTGTATATGCCTCTACATGTTCCTACCATTCCTTGGGAAGACATTTATATGAATTTTGTGTTGGGATTGCCTAAGACTAGGAAGGGACGTGATAGCATTTTTGTTGTCGTGGATAGGTTTTCTAAAATGGCACATTTCATCTCGTGTCACAAAATTGATGATGCTACTTATATTGCTGATTTGTTCTTTAGAGAGATTGTCGTTTTCATGGTGTGACAAATACAATTGTCTCTGATCGTAATACTAAATTTCTTAGTCATGTTTGGAGAATGTTATGGGCTAAGTCGGGGACTAAGATTTTATTTTCTACCACTTGTCATCCCCAAACTGATGGTCAAACTAAAGATGTGAATCAAACTTTATCCACTATGTTAAGTGCTGTTTTGAAACAGAACATTAAAATATAGGAATAATGTTTATCTCATATTGAGTTTGCTTATAATCATTCATTGCATTCTACCACAAAGATTTGCCCTTTTGAGATTGTTTATGGTTTCAAATGACGTGCTCCTATTGATTTAATGCCTTCGCCATCTGAAAAGGTAAATCTTGATGCTAAGCAACGTGCTGAGTTGATGCCAAAACTGCATAAAACAACTAAAGAAAACATAGAGCACACAAATGCTAAATATAAGATTGCTAGTGATAGAGGTACAAAGCAATTATATTTTGAACCGAGAGATTTGGTCTATTTACATTTAAGAAAGGATAGATTTCCAAAGTTAAGAAAGTATAAGTTGATGACTAGAGCTGATGTACCTTTTAAGGTGTTGTCAAAAATTAATGAGAATGTATATAAGCTTGATTTGCCCACAGATTTTAGGGTTAGTCTCACATTTAACATTACAAATTTGAAGCTATATTTCTGTGAAGAAGATGAACTAGAGTCGAGACGACTCAAATGCAAGAAGAAGGAGATGATGAGGACATCAACACCATCGAACATCCTTCTCCCCTACATCTACACATGTTCCAGTTACAGGTCCTATGACTTGTGCCCGTGCATGTCAACTTAATCATCAAGTAAGTTTACTCTTAAGCTTATGTTCAACTTCTTTAGACTATGGAAATCTGTTTATACTTGTGTTGCTTAGTAACCAAGGAGAAAACCAACCAAGAGATAGAGTCGAGCAGACTGGATTTGGATCATAGGAAAGCACCAACTCTTAATGCCTGCCACGACTTCATAGGGCTCCTTTGGGCGTTCAATTACTTTCTGCAAAGCTTATCAAGTCTACTTTCCAATGGATCTTGCCTCACCTTCATTCGATATCAAAGTCAGTGCCAATCAATATTTTGTTACAGAAGGTGCTACGTCACCCCAACTTGAGCCGTTGGTCCGTGTACTGAGTTGAGCCCATTAGAGATGCGTCCTAAGGTTTTAGGATGACCCCAGCACCCCTGGTCGTCCTTCACCTTAGTTAAAGGCCTCAGCCGTTACCAAAAACACTTAATTTTTGATAGGCTAAAGTTTAGCTGTCGCTACTTCGCTTGCAGCGCGTGTGTCGACTAGACCGCCTATCTTTTTGCCATCGGAACCTCATCTTTTATTTTTTCAGATTGAACTCATATTTGATCTAGCAATTCAGTGCTTGTTTATCTTGTTCTTCGATTGTTTACAGGAATTGATCTTCGTGATCTGGTTGATCTTCCTATTCCAACGGAGTCAATAACTATTTAGAGTTGGTGTTCATTTGTAGTCAGATCGTGAAGGTCGACTCCACTAAATCGATAGTTTTCATTTAAGAGAAAAATTGGGCACTCAAATCCTATCAATTAGTATGTGTTGTAGTTGTAACAAATTAAGTATGCCCAGATTGAACCCGCTTCTAGTAATTAAGATTTTCTGGTAAGAAACAGGAGTCCTACTTATTATTTTATCGTTGTAGCTATTTAAGGATGGTAAACCTTAATTTGATGCCCATCAGAGCGATCGAGCACTATATAGCTATTCATGCATTCAGGGTATGTGTTCCCTTGTCAATCTCTATCAACTACACACGATAGGCTGGTGGCTAATATATATTCCATCTCTCATGTGCAGATGCCCACCGCTCACTTCATTTAGCATGGTGATGACACCGCTGGAAAAACAATATGTATTCTTTTCTATTTTCAGTAATGACGTTGACAATGCTGTGGCATCCTAAACAGATTGCATTGTAGAGCTCTGAAGTCTAAAGGCCAAAAGTGTTTGTGTGAAGAGTTACTTGGTCTGTTTCAAAATTCAGAGCGGCGAGTTTCAGAGTGAGTGTTTGGAAGTTCAGAGTTACATGGTCTCGCTCGGGACGTGGTGGTACACTGATTCTGATTATACGTGCATGTATCATTTAGATCCCTACGGCAGACATTGGAATACATTTTTCTTTCTTAAGTTAAAAACAATTAAAATCATAATCAGACCAAATACAACCTAAAATATTGTAACAAACCGAATTTAAAACATCTCAAGTAAATTTCAAATGCAAACATAATAGGGAGAAGAACACTTTCTTGTGCCCACCAGAGAATCAATCGGAGCGTTTTTCCTGCCACTCATTTGGCCAGGGGCAAAGCTACGTTCAAGTGACGGGGTCAGCTGACCCTGATGGCTTCTGGCCAAATCAAAGAGAAATCGGTTTGGCATGTTTCCCTTGCTGTTCCCGTTCCCGTGTCAAATCGAATCGAGCTGCGCCCCTCGTACTCCTCGGATCACGTTATCTAGCAGCATCGGGCGCTGAAAACCCGTTTGGTCGTGGTGTCTTCGTGTTTTGCAGGGGATAAGTCTGTAACGGTGGAGGACAGTCATGCCCATTGCCACGGGGCTAGAACGAGAGGAGCTGGAGGCCGAGCTCCAGGTGAGATGGCCGGGCTTCTCTTTTGTCGTTTGATTGATTTGGTTCTGGGAAATGGGTTCTGATTCCTCGATCTAGTCTATGTTTCGCAGCGGAAAAGAGTAGTTCGACATGGATCCTACGGTCCTACCTTCAGCCCCATAGGTACCCAGATGAGAGATGGCCATCGTTTTCTCTATTTTGGCTCCTCCTATTGTCTTGAGGTAAAATCCTTGGCGTTAGTTGATATTTTTAACTATCTGAAAACTATGAATGCTGAAAAACAGGGACCTTTTTTTTGCTATATTTATCAGTGAAAGATGCATATTCATGTGCACTTTTAATGTACCCTGTGATAGTATTAAGACACTACCTCCGTCCCAAAAAGACTCCATTTTTGGGTTTGTTTAAACCTATCTTTGACGAAAGATTTTGTAAATTTGGTTAAACCTGTTGTTAGTCAAAGTACAATTTAGTTGGCTGTTGAGCATTATCAAACAGAAACTCTACGGCTCTTACCACTTAATTACATACCCTGGAGTGGAACAACATAAATCACGAACATTGTTTAACATAAATCAAGATAAAACAACTGAAATCAGGCTCCGGGATCTATGGCATGGGTTCTGTCTACTCTTCCACTGGAATTTTATCCAAAACTTAGTTGTCATGGCTAGGCTGTTCTGTAAATAAAAATGTAGTATGATTTTTCCCCACATTGCCGACTACAACCCCAAACTGATAGTAGCTTATCATTACAATACAAATGATATTCTATAACTTGTCATTGGTTCTTTTATCACTATAGAAACTGTGCAGTTATTATCTGTTGTCAGTTTCCCTCCAGTCACCTGCAATGTCAAACAGGAGCTTGAATTCCTATTTTAACTTATGGTGCAAAGCTATTATTAATAATCAGTACCTATTCCAGAAGGAGTTTGAATCCTAATCGGGTTCAAATCCTAGTCAGACTTGTGGACCAGCCTGTACTAAAATGGATGCCTAATTTGCATACGAACTTTATTTTAGATGTTTCAGATATGGATGTAAAGCTAAGAAGATAAGCTTTCCAATTGATCTAATCCCATGGCAAAATACTTTCTATATTTATGAGAATCGCCAAAATAATATGACATCTAGAATCTGACAGGGTGCTATAACACTGTCTTTTGGCCTTTGGAACTTATTTCTTTTCTAGGCCTATTAGTGTTAGGGTTTGCTCTCTAAAAACGTCTTAACCTCTATATAAACAGTAGCCACCATCATTAGACTTAGGTTTTGCTTAAATTATTCTGTTTTAAAATAGTTTTGCCACTAGACGTTTGTGAGATTCCAACTTTGCAAGCTTAATTTAGATTTCGTATCTATGTGCTTTTAGGGATTCTTGTGTTGCTTGTATTTAGGAACGTGCTCATCTCTAATTTTAACTATCATGCACGAGCTCCATTAATATTAATTTGAGAAGTGTTGTCTGTATCTAAAGTAGTGATATCCTCATTATCTATCCTTTCTTGTTTTGGAGTCGTTATTGACTCAAGTTCATTGTCATGATCGTTACTCCACCATGCTCTGCAACATGCATAAAAGATAGAGGGCATGGGGGTATTTGAGTACATTTACACTTGGTGGCTCAAAAGATCCTCGTAATCTCATCATATTTTCGCACCGAACATGTCCAATCCACTCTTTTAGACCAAAAAATCAAGTTTGTGCATATATCTTATGTTTTAGTCATCATAATAAACTGGTACGAAAATAGGCCCCGTAGGTGCATTAGTGCACCAGTTCGTGTGCCAAGTATGCATCTTATGTTTTCACGCCCAACATCTCCAATTGACTCCTTTAGATGAAAAATCAATTTTGCATCTATCTCATGTCACCACAAAAAACCGTTGCAAAAATAGGCCCGTAGGTGCATTAAATCCACTATGCACTGTGTATGCATCTTATGTTTTGGCGTCAAACATGTCTAATTGACTTCCATAGACCCAAAAATCAAGTTTCTGCATATGTCTTAAGTTTTGGTCACCATAAAAAATCAGCACAAAAACGAGCTCTGTAGGTACATTAAATGCACTGGTTCATGAGTTGGGTATGCATCTTTTGTTTTTACACCAAACTTATCCAATCCACTTCTTTAGACCTAAAATCAAGTTTATGCATATATCTCATGTTTTGATCACCTTAGAAAACGGTGTGAAACATGTCTTATAGGTGCATTGGTTCATTAGTCGAATGTGCATCTTGTGTTTTCGCACCAAACATGTTTAATTCACTCTTTTAGATCCAAAACTCAAGCATGTGTATGTATCTTATGTTTTGGTCACTATAAAAAAAACTTGGGCAAAAATAAGCCCCAACGATGTATTAAATGCACTCATTCGTGCGCCAGATATGCATATTGTATTTTCACACCGAACATGTTCAATCCACTCCTTTAAACAAAAAATCAAATTTATGCATATATCTCATATTTTAGTCACCATAAAAAACCTACGCGAAAATAGACCTTGTAGGTTCATTAAATGCCTAGTTCGTGTGCCGTGTATGCATCTTGTGTTTTTGCATCGAACATGTTAATCCACTCTTTTAGATGTAAATCAACTTTGTTTATGTATCTTATGTTTTGATCACCATAAAAACCATAGCGAAACGGGTCTGTACGTGCATTAAATACACTGGTTCATGTATCATATATGCATTCTTATATTTTCGGGGCGAACTAATGTTTTGGTCATCATAAAAAATTCATGTGAAAATGAGCCCTATTGGTGCAATTAAATGCGCTGGTTCATGACCGGGTATGCATCTTGTGTTTTCACATTGAACATGTACAGTCCACTTCTTTAGACCAAAAATCAAGTTTGTTCATGTATCTCATATTTTGATCACCATAAAAATCAATGCGAAAATGAGCACCAAAGGTGCATCTTGTGTTTTCACGCCGAACATATCCAATTTAATGTTTTAGCCCAAAAGTCATGTTTATGCGTGTATCTCTTGTTTTGCTCACCAAAAAAATGATACAAAAATAGATCCCATACGTACATTAAATGCAATTGTCGGAGTGCCTGTGTTACACTACGGACAGGGCAACATGATGTAATCCCTTTCCGATACGAGAAGATAATGTAATATAAATCAGCTAGGATACATGCATAACAGTTTGCATTAATATCCACTGAGTTATAGGCAAAACAAATACACAATGCCGTTTCGACATAGGCAAGACAACATGCCATGTATAATAAACTAACAAACAAATCATACTTCATCGTTTCAAACCCTTCATCAAACAAATCATACTTCATTGTTTCAAATCCTTCATCAAACAAATCATACTTCATTACTCTCTGGTATCTAATACTCCGCGAGCTATCATTGCTCATGCACCACCTCCGGCAGAGACTACATCTCTGATGTGTCCCGCTTGATCTCCACAGGCGTGGTTCGCTAGAACTGCCACTGCATCGGCATGATCATCTCCTCCATCCATGCATCGTCGTCCACCACCGAGTGCTCGTCGTCGTCCTCGTCACCCTTGAATGGTGCAGAACTGCAGATAAGTGTTCGCCAAGTACACCTTCAGATCCAAGGTAGGCTCCCGGGCACGTTCCATGGTGTCCTTCCGCATCGCCTCCTGCATAAGGAGGGAGGGTCAATAGGTCAATAAAAAG
>BCLG01000547.1:59898-78542 GCA_001602295.1 Zoysia matrella
ATGGCCTTGGCATTGGCTGCTACTGTGGTCTGCAGCTCCTTGAGGCTGGCAGCCAACATCTCGATTGTCGCCTTGATCTCGCCCATATCCCCCATGTCGGCGGTGCAGATCTGTCTTGATGTTGGTGGGGTGGCGGCTGGTGAAGATGGTGGTGGTGAAGAGGATCGCCGAGATCGTGATACCAGGTTGTCAAGGACCTCAAATCCTCGGACGGCAGGACCCTGGCTACGCAATTCGTAGCCAGCTCCCTTGGATGGGACGAGGTTTTTCCCCTCAGCACCCAGTTTGGAGAAGAGAGAGAGATAGGGATAAATTTCTTTCTTAATTCTTCCTGTCGATTACATAGCCTTTTATAGGCTGAAGTTCCCTCACGAAAGGGGTTTATTCTCCTATTTTTGAGGCCTCACGAAAGGCTCTCCTTTATTCTAGCATTTTCTGCTAACTACCTGGCCTCACGAAAGGCTTTCCTTTAAAATAGCTAAACAAACTACTTTAACAAATTTAAATCTACTAACTTGGAGTCGTGCCTGGCCCTCTGGCCGTGGTCACCTCCTGGTCCAGGCCGCTGCTGGGCTTCCTTTTTCGGCCATAGGTTTGGCCCCACATGACAAGATTTCACTTATTTATTTTTGGATAAAGTACAAATTACCTGAAGTATAGCCAAAGTTCAAATAACCCTCTACATTCATTTGATCCCCGCAACTTTGCCATTTGGCTCAGTTTACCCCTACTACAATCTATCTTTTTTGTTTCTCTATATATAAATGTAATCTTAAGCTAAAATTTTAAGAGATGATAGAGAAAATGGTAGAAAAATACATAATTTTTTTTAACATTATTTTCATATAGCTTTGTGTCCTAATGATTAATTTACTGTTAATGTCCTTCCCTATGAAAATAATTACAGAAACATTATGAATATTTTTTTAACATGTGTTATAATATGTTCTACTCTCTCCGTCCCCAATTACTTGTCATCTTACACTTCACAAGTTTTCTTTATTTACTTGCCATCCTCACTTCTCAGGACAACTTTCTTTATTCCCAATACATTCATATCTCTATCTCTCCTCCTCGTGCTCGTTTTCAGCACGTCTCACCTTTCTCACCTTCCTTAATTATTGCGCCTACTCCCAGGATGGCAAGTAAAAGGGGCCGAAGGGAGTATCATTTTGTAAAATTTTAGCTTAAAATTACACTTATATATAGAGAAACAAAAAAAAAAATTGTAGGACGTAAATTGAGACAAATGGTGAAGTTGTGGGGATAAAAACAATGTTTACAAGTCGTCCGAATAATTGTGATTAGTCGGACTAGTCGGTTCTCTATACTCGACTAGGGGTAACGACGTGATTTGCTCGATTAATCGTCTGGTCGTCTGACTAATCGTCGATTAGACTCGATTAGTCGTTCGATTAGTGTGGTGGACGATCACAGCTAGCTGGTGGGCTGGTTTTGTTTGTTGCGCCGGTTAGTGACTTGGCTCATTAGGGTTCCCCGAAAGCAGCCCCTTCCCACACAAGCTCCTCCACTCCCAGCCACCAAAGTCACGCCGCATCCCCTACGGAAGCCTCCACCAGGAGGGAAAATGAAGTCCCAGCCAGAGGTCTGGCACAACGGCGACGCTAACTCCGGCGATTTCAAGGCGGGTGGCAGTGCTGCTGACCTTGGTGTCAGATCTGCTGGTTGTCTCCATCGGTGGCCAACATGGGAGGTTTGAGCACCACCAAGCTGCTGACGCGGTCGTGCTCCTCACTGCACCCAGCTTCCTCATCACCCCGTACGCCAAGCTGCTGCTCCTTGAGGTCATCGCATTGCTGCACCCCACGACATCATGTGTTTTTATCTTCCTTTCCCTAAGTTTTTGCCTGCTTCCTCTTCCTTTTTTTGCTTTATTATATATACTATATAGTGTATAATGTTCTGAAATATATAGGACGATTAGAAGGACGACTAGGCTCGACTAGTCGTCTTGGTCGATGACTAATCGCGATTAGCCGCCTGGTTGGTCTCGGTGAACGACCGGATGACTTGAAAACATTAATAAAATGAATCAAAAAATCGTTTAGAGGGTTATCTGGACTTTGGCTATACTTGTGGGTTGCGGGTAGTAATTTGGACTTTGTCCTTTATTTTTTGGATGCCTTTAAGAAAATTTTGGGTGAATGACTGAGCCCTAGACTCCATGTAGATTGAAAATATAGAAGTGATTTGGTATTTTTTTTTCAAGTGAATCAAAGATGTAGGAAGCTGATGATATGACAGAATGAAATGCTTTCATCATGCTAAGACTGCTTGTGTTGCAGCAGGGAAAGCTAAGCGTAATTGAGCACACAGCAACATATTATATAGCCTGTTGTTAGTCATTGCTTTATATTGAAATCTGAACTATAAAAATGGTGTTATTCCCATCATATAATCAGAGACAGTGCTATGTGTTGGAAGTTAGCTTTACCTGCAAGTTGTGAATCACTTAATCTCTTGAAGCCTTGATCATGTCAACTTGAGTCCTTAACTTCAAGGATTACCAGTTAGTGTTTGAATCGCTCTAGGGCATGTCAGGTAAGCATTTGTGCGGGCAACTGTTATTTTCCTTTTGAACGAACTGGTAACTGTTTCAAACAAAGTTTCAGTGAAAAAATTGTCAATCCAGTCTCTTTGGTATTCAGTTTTGGTCATTCCCAATCCAGTTAATAATTGACATTGTTCGATTGTGGGGCTATGATTTTGCACTTTTGATAGTGACGAAAGAATTTGCATGCAGGAGCCATTTGTTAATATACCAGAAGATAGAATCCGGGAAGCTCTAAAAGTTATACTAGGTAGTAAAATGCCTTACTGAATAATCTTCTCCTTTGTGTCTTCGGTGACCTAATATTATATTCTCTTTAGATGTAACGAACCATCCGGTGCTTATTCACTGCAAACGTGGGAAGGTAAACAACTTGGTTATGCTGCCATTGTCTTCCTGCTGCCTCGAGATTTGGATTAAAGCTGACTTTCACATCCGAAACTTCAAAATTTGCAGCATAGAACAGGCTGTGTGGTCGGATGCTTGAGGAAATTGCAACGTTGGTGTCTGACATCAATATTCGATGAATATCAGCGTTTTGCTGCTGCCAAGACAAGGGTTTCTGATCTTAGGTTTATTGAACTATTTGATGTATCGAGCATAAAGCTACCAGCTTCATCCACTTGCTGATTAGCAAACATCAGCGGACATCTCGCCCAAAATCATTTTCCAGGATACTATTTATTCCTGTATCACAAGACCACTAGCATAGAACTTTGGATTAGTTCCATTATGGTTTCCCTGTTTAACTTGACATGTTAAAATGCTACTACTATCTTATTCTTAGTTTTCAAGTATACATGTGTAGGAGAGGCACATCCTAATAAGATGCCGTAACGAGTGCTGCAATGAGTACCGTGAAGCTGTATATTTTTGATTTTTTATTTTATTTATACCTTTTTTATCCAATACTTGAAAAAGTTTCAGACTAAATTTTCACAATCTATATCGTTTTAGTCACGTGGTAAGTATTGACGAGACTTATGAGGAGTCGCGCCGGGTGGATTGGTGTGATACATGGCACATCAGTTGTGAATGTCCAGTTGAGTCCACATCTCATGCTAATCTTTTTAGCGTGACTTTGATGGTCGATGCTCCTGGGTGGCTTCCTCTCCGAGCCTCCTCACGCCTCTCCTACGATCTCTCCTACGATTCTATCTCCATCCTAGAAGGTTGCCCCCCTAAATCTAGCCAAGTTTGAACTCCCCTTCAATTTGGAGCATTTGTTCCTTCAAGGTAGCTTTCTCATTTCTTCAATTTTCATACATGTTTTAGTAGTTTTTAATGTAGTTAGAATTTAGTGAAATATGGATATTTTTTGTGATTTGAATGAATGTGGTTGATTTGAATGTCGTATATCGCTTGATTAGCCTATTGCACTGAGATTGTATTAGATAATGTGCATGTGTTTTTTCAGTGTTTACTATGTTTTTATTTATTCTTATGCTAGATAATTTTCAAACGCGACTCTACTTTGTTCACTGGATTGTGTGGCTCGTTTGTTCCATGATTGTAGTATGAACTAAATGATTTTCCGGTGCGTTACTGTGAGAATTTATGAATGGTTATACGATAATTTCATGAAATGATTAAGAAAATCTTAAAGGAATGAACCATAATTTATGAAAATGAATAAAAACATATAACATTAGTGAAGTCCAAACTAAATACAAACAGAAGTAGTGTTAATGTAATTCCTAGAATTGTAATCATTGAAGGGCTAGTCCCTAACTAATCAGCATATACCATGTTATTGTTAAGTACTGCCCAATGTTTTTGAATCCCTAACTAAAGGCTTCATACTTCTGATTACTCAACAAAATTTAGAAGAGATATAGAAGAAGATTCTACTACCAGGGCTCCTTTGTGACTTTATATTTTCATATAATGAATAGACTCAACTCAATTTCACAGTAAAAATGTAAGTTAAAAAAAACCTCTTAATGCAAACAGGCCTCACTTTGTGCTCCATCTCATTCACGGAAGTGCTGTTTTATTTTGCCTATATGATAGCACATATAAGGAATAAACAGACGCAATAATAACAAACCTTAAAGGGGTTTAAGGAATAGTTTTCAGTAAAGAAAAGAAAGATCAATAGGGCTCTGCAAACACTATTCACAAACATGCAGGCTTAGGTGAACAAATAACAAACGTTGTAGAGCATTCTGCCCTTAGAGAATGATTATTTTATGATCTTACATGTCAACTTAGTTGAATGTAGTCAACATGGCAAAAGTGTTCTGTGAGTCCTTCAAATGATTTGCAATACGCTTCCTAAGCCTTGGCATAGGTACCTGCATTTATAGAGATAACACTTTACACGACCAACACAATCATATAGTTCCATGTCAAAATGAAACTAATTATATGAAACAAAACGATAAGCATGCAGTAACACATCTCTCCCTTTCTTTTGGAGGGAGCTGAGGTTCTGAAGTGGAGGATTTCAGTGGTGGGGTACTCCGTCCCTAATATTCTACAGCATACGTGAGTATATCAATACATCTACAAAGTGGAACTGCATTAAGCTGCCTAATTGGAGATGTGAGGTTTTCAGATAGCACCAATATCAATCTGCACTATTGATACGTAGAAGAAAATGCTATAAGGAAAATTAACCAACTGCAAAACATATTGATAAGTGCAATACCTCAACACTTTTACCAACAATATCTGATGGTAGCTTAGGTGTGTGGGACACTGCTGAAGTGATAGTAGAGCTGCAGTAGGACTGCAGAACACAATAAAAAGAACATGAATAATGTCGGCCCAAATAACCTAAGTTGTGCTGCTGTTGGCCGATGTGCTCAAAGCTGTAGTAGAAACACTTCAATTTTATGAAACGTGTGTCTCGAGATGAACTTCAGATCTTACAACCACATACATCTTTTCGTCGAGACCGAGCCACAGCTCGGATGGCTAGTGACGCCAGTGGGTGTCTAGCCCACCTGGGTTCGATCCTTGAGATCGTACTCGGATGCTCACCGGGCCTTGTCCCCTTTCGGAGATTTATTCCAATATAAATTTCAGGCGATGCCTTTCAACGTGTGGTGCTACAAAAGGAGGGCAATGTCTCCGTCACATATCATGACCCAGATGGTTCTGATGATCTCTCGATGGATGCGGTTCTTAGCAGCTGAATATAGATGTAGGTCTAGAACTATGCGTAAGTGTTTCTGAGTATGTGAATAGAGATGTGGGTTCGTGTGTATGCATATGGACAGATACTATACATGTATCTAGTTGGAGAGGCTCAGAAAAAGAACCGATTGAGGTCCATCTTACATTCTTAGAACTTATTTTTTCTGCAAACAGAGCTTTCTGAGCCTCAGCCTTATAACAAAAACAAATAAAGACACTGTTAGTTTAAGATGGAAGCTTATTAATTTTCAAACAAATCATCTTATTGTATAAGTAGTTCAGAGCAAACATCAGAAGGGAGCTCAATTCAAATTATATACCTATATAGGTTTTGCCTTGATTCATGTACAAAATTATAAAACCTAGAGAACACAGATCTGTTCCGTTAGGAATTACTGAAATATTAAAAAATGCAATGTTAAGATCTTTTTTACCAGAAATAAATATGGTTATGTAGGATACACAACTCAACTTTGCAATGTCCGGCTCTCACTTTCAAACTGTTCCCTTTCTTCCCCACCTCTTCTATGTCTTCTATGAGGATGACCTATAGGAACAAAAGTTGCAAGGGGTATAAATTACATGTACATTTCTTTAAAGAAAACTTATAATCAGCATGGTGTTGACGTCTTCAGAAATGTTTTTTTTTTTGAGAATAGAAATGTTTAGCTTTGACAATAATTGAATAAACTGAAATAGCAGGAAAAGGATTCCTCAACCTAAGCAAGAAAAATTACACTGCTAACAGTCCATAGAACGTGATTGACCATAAATTAGTGATGCATTATTAGAAGAATTTTTGTATCAGTAATAAGAAATTTTGGCAAAAGAAAAAAATGATAAATAGTCTAGAAAGCAATGATTCAAGGAGATAAACACATTTCATACTGTATGTGAATGACAAAAGGAAAATTGTTGAATAGCAATAAGACCCAAACCAATGGAAGAACTGCGTATTCCGATAAAAACCGTCCAGATAACCTGAAAAACTTATTTTAACTGGTTTGAAAATTTGCAGTGAAATTTTACTAGCATGTCAATATTGTTGAAGTGATCTTCACTGCATGTAAAATTCTTTCACTGTGGCAGGATGACCCGGTGAGATGTGGAATCTTCTTTTCCAGTGCAAGGGCGCACCTCCAAACAAAGAATTCATCCGATTCGAAGTTGACAGAGCTAATATCTCATTTTTCAACTTGATTTGTATGAAAGGAAAGTTGGATACACCGGTAGGGACTTCTTGTACTATAAGAAGCAATGTGGCCAGGATTTAGCAACTCTTGAGATGATCGACTTTGATCATCATGCACAATCAATGATAATAAAAAAATGAAAGAGAAAGCAAAGTCAGATTGTTATTGAGTAGGGATGAACTCACAGAGCTGCAGATGAGCATAACACCCATGAAGAGACCAAGGGAGCCACCAAATAGGGTTCAAGATACTAGTACAATGGAACCAGTTGATGCATACAAGTTCTGGCTTGAAACTCTACAAGAGGAACATATTGACATAGGTTGGTTCTGTTCCAATAATATGAAATCAATGTGTATTTCAATCAAAAACACTAATGTATTCATGCTTTGCAGAATTCAGTGATGACTACAGAGAGGAAACAATCAAGGCATACAAGGAATGGTTAAGGCAGCAAGAAGAACTTGCTAATATCAGTAATTTTATTTCTTTTACTCAATACTAAAAATAAACATTCAATTAAAAATTCAAAGATATATTACTAAACCTTCCTTTATTTGTAGTTTCATATTTGCATCTAGGTTTAGATGATGTGGATACACGTCCTAATGATGAAAATCAGGAAAGTAGACCCTTGCGAACAGAGTGGCCATCTCATGCTCGACTTCCAAAGAAGAAGAAAATTGGTAACTTGTTGCTACTTGAGTCTATTTCTTTGTTGAAATCTGCCTCTGAACAATTTTTATTTGTAATGTTTGAGTAGCAGGTGCAAAGAACTATGGTCATGGTACCCTGAAAGGTTTATTAGCAGCAATCAAGAGAATAAAGAGTGGAACTCAAAAACTCCCAATTGAATTTCCACAAACAAAGGGAGGTCCCATAGAACCAAATGCCCGCACATTCGTCGATGAAGTGGTAAATTTTACAAGAAAAAGGGCTCCACTCATAGGCAAAATGTCAAAAATTCTATAGCATCCGATATACTCATATGTATATTTATTTGTGTTCCTACTCATTAAAACTGTAATTATGAAATAATGCACCTTCTCTTCATGTGCTCCATTGCAACAGAATAAGTGGACCTTTCAAACCACCATGAATGCACAAGAAAAGATATGGGCTATTGCTTTAGAGCGTTACAAAGGATGGAGGTCAACATTTAGCTACATGCAAGGCACTTATGATGAGAGAATGAAGAAGCCTGAAGATGTTGACATTGTTGAACGGCACTACTTGATGTTGTACTTTGGAAGCGAAAAATTCCAGGTATGATAGCATATTCTTTATTTCATCAAATACATATGTCAAAATGAGTATTTCGTTCATTTAATTTATAATGCATTTTATTCTAAAACTGTTTACAGAAGGTTAGCCAAACAAACTCTGGAAATCATAAGCAGCAAAACACCCAACACCTAATGGGACCCAAACTATATTCCTAATTTAGCTATGAGCAGGTACTGATGTGATAAGCAACTGGTTCTTTAGTTGTTACATTAATAACTATTCATATCATTAATTCTCTACAGAGGGACCCAGAAACAGGTGAAGAGCCAAAATGATTTGACTCTTTTTCAGCTGACTCATATGAAGAATGGGGAATGATCAAATGCTGCATCTATGAGTTGACGTGAGTATTGCAGTGTTCCTGGTTCAATTATGTTATTAAGTGAGTAAATCCTCTTATAAGTATTTTTCAAGCACTAGGGATAATGGATCCACAAAAATTTGCGAGAAGAAAGCTTTATCTGATAGATTGCTATCACAAGAAGAGGAAAACAACGTTTTCCAATTGACATACATGGAAAGCATAGGATGCAAAACATCCAAACCTCATGGCCATGGATATTTGGTGAAGTATCCAATGCGAAGACAACTAATGAATGCTCAGTTTGAAGAACAAGCACGCGTTTCAGCTGCGCATAGGCAAAAAAATATTGAACTCGAAGGCAAAGTTGAAAAGCTAGAAGAGCAACTTGCAAAAGAAGTTGCTGAAAGGGATAGAATATTGGAAGAAAGTCAGCACAGATTCGAGAGGCAGAGCAAAAAGAAAGGGAAGCACTTAGAAAAGAACTCAGGAAAGCGATGCTTTCAATGCTTGCACAACAGAGAGAAGAAACGTCAAAACAGGTAACAAATTTGGAAAATGAGTATAACTATGATGATTCTATACACTACGGCAGCTAATTTTATTTTCTTTTCCTTTGGTTTTCAGGCTGCTTTAGAAAACACCATACCAATAGATACCGGAGATGTACGCACCGACTGGAACTTCTAAAGTTAACAAAAAAAAAACAATGCTAATGCGTCAGCAATATATATTTCTTCTCATCATTTAAGGAGTTGTGTTAAACTCATACATGGTCAAGGGGTGAACTAGTAAGTTTTCTAAGGCCACACGCATTCTAGTGAAATTTTATAAATGATTTGTTTATTATTACCTTGAATTGCTAGCTATATTTGTTTCGACATGTTGACTACTACATGCAGAATTAATATAAAGTGTCGCTAAAGATTTAGTTGCTTCAATCATCTAGTGAGCTAGTCCCTTCAATATTGTAACATCCTAGCCCAAGCCTATAGTTGTAGTTAAAGGGCATGGTTAGGTCTTAATAGCCCATAATTGAAGTAAAGTGGATAGGCGGGATTAGTCCCACCTTGGTAATTTAGGGAGGTGAAGGTCAGTTTATAACCTCCGTTGTTTCAACCGTAGCATCTCCAGGTTAACCCTTTTACTCGAAGCGAGACCGAAAGCGTAGGAGGGGTGCTATGCAAGAATGAGCGAGCCAACTCCACGTGGGAGCTGGGTGGCAAGCAGACTTTGGACGTGAGGCGTTACAGTGGTATCAGAGTGAACCTTTCACCGTATGTGCGCATGTTGTTAGTCCTGATGAGATTGTAAGGATCTTGGAGCCACCAAATGATTGCATTTAAATACCTCCGTGGCCTCCATCTTTTCATGCATGTTGCAAGGCATGGTTGAGTCGAGGTCCTGACAATGAACATGATTCAAGGATGAATCCAAAATTGAATTTAGAGGTGAGCTTATTTCTAAACACATGTCTTTCTTTGAGAATAGATTGCTATCAAATGACTTTATCATCATTAAGAACATTGGAGATTTGGGCCAATCCTGTAGCTGTAGCTGTAGGGTGTGATTTGAGCCTTAGTGGCCCATAATTGAAGTGAAGTCGAGAGGTGGGATTAGTTCCACCTTAGTTGGGTAGGGAGGTGAAGGTCAGTTTATAACCGCCGTTGTTCTAACTATATCACCTCCGAGTTAACCTTTTTACACAAAGCAAGGCTGAAAGCGTAAGAGGGGTGCTACGCATGAATACGTGAGCCCGTAGACTTTGAACGTGGGGCATTACAAACTTGTATCTTCTATTTAAACTAATTAGTTAAAAAATTTGTTATCATCTTAAATAATTGTATGTGTTGTACTTTATTGACTACTCCTACTTCTGTAGTAAAAACTAGCTATGTAAATATAGCAACAAAGTATAAAAGCTTTTATTGAAAAATATTGTACTTTAATTTTGCTTGATGATTGATCTAAATATTTGATGTACCTTACTACTCCCTTGGACTATTGTTCAATAATCAATGTAAATGCTTTTATTGTAGGATGATACAATTTAATACCTCCTGCTGTCATACCATATCAAGTCAAGCAAGCTTACAATTTCGAGAGATATATGATGAACTCCTATAGAACATTATTTATATTATCACTCTAATTGATATGAAGCTAGTTTAAAATTTAGTTTGGCATTGTATGTTTATTATATGGTGATTGTACACTATTATAATGGGGTTATTACAATTAATGATTAGCTCGTTAACTTACATCATGATGGAATGATTTCATATTCTTAATGAGGTGATTTGTATTTTGATAAATTTTTAGCAACGATACATAAAATACATATTTGTATTTCATTATAATAAATTATTGCAACGATGCTATTTCATTGCAATACTACCGTAAAATAAAATTTGTTGCAATATTATTTCTTTCCATGAATTTATTTCCATTGCAAACAAATCTATTGCATTGGAACATAGTGTGTGGTAATAGGGTATAGTGATGTAGCACCACAAAAATAACAGTGTGGTAATAGATCTTGATGAAACAAAAAACTTTATGTGGCAATTGATGTTGCTGTAATGAATCACTGTATGTGGCAACAGGTCTTGCAACCATCAAATCTTTTCCGTGGCAATATGATTTGGTGCCATAGAACACTATGTGTTACAATAGGGTCTACTGCAACAAAACTATATGTAAGGATCAAAGACACCGAGAAGGAGGTTGAATCGGTGTATTTATAGCACTAATTTTGCTACGAACTAAAACTATGACACTCGATTGCAACAGAAGCAAACCTAAATAAGTCTAGTAGCCCAAGACTCCTAACAATGCTAGTGATAAGGAAATAACAACAAGCAAGCACTAGCATGATAACCACCAAGAGGAATCAAAGCACAACCTATCACACTACTAAAACGATAAATAAATGCGGTAAGTAAAGAGATAGAGATAGATGTCATTCCTTAATTCTCGTTGGACCACTCCCGTCGGAGTCTCGGTCCCTCTCGTCGTTCTCAGAACAATGCTCATAAGGGTAGGCTTCACTCTCGGAGTGAAGTCACGAGCGGCCCGGCTGTCGCACACAATACCTTAGCGCTAAAGCCAGCCTCCAAGGCTCGGGCGCTCTCTCTTAGTGTCTCTATTTAGCGGGAGACCCGGAATCACGTATAAACTTGGCGATATCTTCCACAATCTCCTTGAAAACTCGATCACCGACTCCTAGCCAGTCTAGGCTACCCACACCAAGAGTAATAGGCAAAGATCACTCCTCTGAAGCCCTACAAGCTCTAAAAGTGTATGAATGCTCCCTATCACTCTCCTACTAGCACTAAAGATCTCTAATTTTGCAATGTGCTCTCTTAGTGGTGTCTCTTGGTCTGTCACAACTTGGCTCCAGCAAATCTGATCAAGGTCAAACAAAAAAACGTCCCTCTCCAAGGTTTAAATAGGCTCCAAGCCCAGAAACAACCGTTGAGACGTGATGTCATAAAGCTGACTGTTTTATGCAATTAGACTATCTGGTGATTGGACCACCAAACTGTCTGGTGGCCCTTCTTCCTCCTCGACCAAGGAAACACTCTCTCTGAAATACATTCTATAGGACATGGGACTATCCGGTGACTTTCACTTTTAGATCCTCAGAGACACCTTTTCTGTACTTCAGCTTCTAGCTCACCGGACTGTCCGATCACTGCATCGACAGACTGTCCGGTGACTGCTCCATCTCGACTCTAGAGAGCATCTCTCTCTGGACTGGCTTCTCTAGGGCTCACCTAACTGTTCGGTGACCTCATCGGACTGTCTAGTGACTGAATCTTCAGCTGAACTTGAGCTCCGGTCTTCGACTTTGTTTTCTCTGCCATCTTTAGTGCTTTCTGAGGATCTAAGGAGCATTCACACCTTTAAAACTTGTATGATCCTCCAACGCGCGGCAACTCCTATTCTAGGGTTCATCTTTATCATTCAATGAGGAAACCCACCATGTTGAAATAGAATAAGCGAGGTAGTACCTATAACACAACTGTTACCTATGATTGTTCATTCAACCACCAAAATTAATTCATAACTTTTAGGGGACTTCAAAGATCATGAAGCTAACAATCTCTCCCTTTTTGGTGATTGATGATAACTATAGTACTCACAAACAGCTCAAACAAGATGAAAAAAGATAGAGTATAAAACACATCTCAAAAGAACACTTATCCCATTACATTGATGACTCTTTAGAAAAATTTTGCAAGAATTCTCCTCCTTTGTCAATGGTAGCAAGCGTCGCTTGACTCCCCAAAATTTTTTTTGCAAGAGTTCCCCTCTTTTGTCAACGGTACAAAGCGTCGCTCTCCTCCAGTTCTCCCCCTGTTTGGTAGCTCTCTTTCTCCTTTTGTCATAATCTAATTATTCAAAAAAATGGCACTGAGGAAGCATATAGAGAGGGAGAACACTGGTTTGACAAAAAATAGTGCATGACAGAGAATGAGACGGAAACGCACATGCACAAAGGAACCTGTAAAATAGATAAAGCACTAGAAGCCAAACACAATGAAACCACTGGGTTAGTAAAAAAACCGAGTACATTCCAATGAGCTAAAAGAGTCGAATAAAACACAAGCTCATCAAAATGTCACGAAGAGCCAATGAAATCTAGCAAATAAGATTCAAAAGTCCAAACTACCAATCTACAGCTTCCCCCTAGACAGCTAGCCACTCAAAAAGCAATACACCACAAGTCTATCACCGAAGCTCCTACAAGAATAACTAAATCTGCGCGCCTGAAGAGCTAGGTGCAGTGACGGTCGGTGGCTACTCCTCTGAAGCTGGCTCGGCTGCTGGTGCTGACACATCTCCTCTAGGCTGCTTAGAATCATCAAAGACACTTAAATTGGAGGAAGACGTCGGGGAGGGCTCCTTGCCATCAACTGAAACTGGCAGATCTGAACTGACAACGGCCTAAGCTGTCTCCTCTGCTGAATATCTGACCTTGACCAGGATAGCTGCGTCTGACGCTCTGAGCTGCTCTGCTTGGTGGTAAAGGGTTCTGGCTATAAAGACACAAGCGGTGGCTTAACTGTCACTGACTCGACTGCGGTAGACTCAAAAGAAAAAACTCTGGCCACCAACTGAGAACTACTAACAGCCGTTCCTGACTCAAATGCAAGAACTAAAACTCTACGCTCAGCTGACGCAAACAGTTCTGACATAGAATACGAGGAAACTGGAGAGAACTGAGATGAAGTAACAGGTACATTAACTCCACCAATAGTCGTAAAAGTGCTGGCTGCCACAAATGGTACGAACAGTGAAATCGAGGCTGAGAGAAGTGTCATGAAAGTGAGCTATTGCTGCTGCTAACTCTAAAGATCTGTTGTGAAAGTTCGAACTGACAAATAATACGGTTGAGGAGCTGTCGGTTAAAACTATAGTGGCAAGGGACCTAGTAGCGTTGTCATTGAGAAAGCAGGCAGTGGTGACATACCAGTCATCTGAAGATAAGATGCAATAGCTCTAAATGCGACAAGCATCTATAATATCTATATAATTATCCTCCCACTAAAAGTCTAATGTGATCTCTCATGAAGCCACGTCACCATTTTATTTTCAACCGTATGATTTGTAAAAGCGTTCATCTTAACCATAGATTTCAATTTGATCTGTACCGTCTCGACAACGCTCCGCCTCCCTGCCTCCGCATCTTGACCGTCCGTCTCATCCCACACGCGCAGCCTCCAATTTCCTCCCCTTCCCCTCCCCACACGCCGCTTCACACCGAGCTCGCATCCGCCACAGTGCCGCCTCGCCTCGTCTCCCCACGCCCCTTCTTCGCCTCCTCTTCGGCCCACCGAGAAGGTCGCAATACTTGCCTACGACAAGGCCACGCGCAGGCTCTACGGCCCCGATACCTTCCTCAACCAACCGCATCTCCGTGAATCCGTCTCCGTCGCAGCGGCGCACCAGCGTCTCAGGTGGCTCCAAGCCTTCGCCAGGGGTGCCGTCATCGTAGTCCCGGCTTACGTGCTCCTCAACCTCAACGCACAGCACAAGGTCCACGTTATCCACCAGAGGCTGCAGCCCGCAGGAGCTCAAAAACAGCTCGCCGCAGGGCGCGCGAGCGTCCCATCAGCTCACGCCTCTCCCCTCGTGCTTCCTTGCAGCAGGTCCTCCATTGAAGAACGAAGAAGGGGGTAGCGACTACTGCAGCACACTTCTTGCCGGAGCGAAGGCGCGGCCGTACGTATTACTCATGGACTTTTGGTTTCTTTTCTCTCGGTTGGGTCCGTGGTTGAGCAGATGCGAGGCAAGCACAGGGTTTCATCTCTTTCTTCAAAAGACTGCCACAGGTACCCTCTGTCTCTACCTCCTTTTTCAGGGCGCTGTCAGTCCATCTCTAACAGTACTGCATTCATCTTCCCCGAGCCCTGGGCAGAGACAAATCCGGCACGAGAAACATTCTCTCAATTCATTCTAGCAATTTGGTTCCTTCAGAATTAGTAAATCCCCATCAGTGATAAACTCCCTCTCAAAGCTTCTCACAAATCAAATTTTTTTCAAAATGCATATATTGCATCTATGGCTTGGCTGCAATTAATCCCTTAATCTTCTATATGTGCAGATTTTCCTAAACATGAACAATTGTTCAGAACAGCCTAATTCTTTTTCTTTTATTCTTCGTAGTCACTATTATGCATGCTAGATGCAGATTATAAACCTTTGTATTCTGACCCTATGATTGCACAGGTTTCTGTGTATGGCACTTTGACTCAATTCTATTTTTTTATTTGTATAATATAATATATATGGATTAGATATTTGGTCTCTCCTGTTGAACAAGCATTATTTTCATGATAATGGAGTAGTGTCCTGCCTGTACTTAACCTTTCTATTAATTTTATTTTAAATTTTGATTAATTCAAAACCATAAAAATCACTAAGAAGTTTTATTACACTTCTAGATGTAACTAAAATGTCACTTTTATGCTCGGTCGTTCTTTATTATGCTGATTTTATTCCTGAACTCCACCCTCTGTTTCCAAATTGACAATGTATTTACCATAGGTCCTGTTCTTCATGACTTCGTGTTACCCCTAATTTAGTATAGCTCCTTTTGTTTACTGTTTACATAAAGATTGTATACATAGTGTATCTAATTGCTTACTCAATTTTTAATTCTCTTCTTAGATAAATCATGATC
The DNA here is from genome assembly GCA_001602295.1 of Zoysia matrella. Classification (NCBI taxonomy): domain Eukaryota; kingdom Viridiplantae; phylum Streptophyta; class Magnoliopsida; order Poales; family Poaceae; genus Zoysia; species Zoysia matrella. The sequence goes on from BCLG01000547.1 coordinate 75,588, forward strand.
AGAAAGTGGACTATAAGAAGGATATAATTATCCAAAGAGATTGCAGCACAGACTTTCACTTTTCGTGATGTCACTGCTGCAAATAAGAACTTCAAGCAGGACTCCCTGTTAGGAGAGAGAGGTTTTGGTCATGTATATAAAGGGCGGTTGGAGAATGGCCATGTAAAGTCTCTGGAATACTTTTTTTATGCATCAACATTCCATCTGTAAAACTAAATCTTTCAATTTTTTCCTTTGGGTAATTTGATAATACTCAGTAAAATATGGGTAGAGTTGATGTGCCATTGGTTATTTGTACATTTCCATAGTCCTAGATGCTAGCAAAAATATTTGTACCTTTGTACACTTGCAGGCCTGGATACTAACAGAATTCTACCTCCCAGATCGTTGCTGTGAAGCAACTAGATCCTGATGGTCTTCCAAGGAAATAGGGAATTTGTGGTTGAGGTCTCATGTGTCAATCTAATTAGCTATTATGTATCCTCTTTCCAGGTACAAACTAATGTGAATGATTTACCATAAACGAAAACATAGATAGATTTAATATCCTATAGCTAATCACATCTTATTAAACTTAGAAATTTTACATGTCAAACTTTGAAGATGCTACTACCGAAACAAACTTATGTCGCTTTACCCCTACAAAGTCAGGTAATATTATATTTATCCATCCATTTACATTGCCATTGGTACCCATTGAGCTATATTTTCATACCATTTTCAAACCATTCATAAATGTCCCGGAGCAACGCACTGAGGAATCATCTAGTATAAGATATAGCCGCTGCCATCTCTAACTGAGAGCGTCGCGTTCTCTCATAAAACTCTCTGTCCTGCTGTCTCTTATCCTCAGCAAGCTCTCTCTCCATCCGAAGCTGCTCCTTAATATGGAGGCACTCGAGTTGGATTCTCTCCTCGAACTCGGTCCTCTCTCTCGGCGAATGAGCTCAGCCTGCTCCTCTCAGAATCTTCTTTGCTCCTCCTGCTCTACCTGAATAGCATCTAACATGGCAGCAAGAGCAGGGTCAAGTGTAGCATGAGAGGTCAGAGTCTCAGTCTGACCTGGAGCCTCAGTGCTCCTAGCACCCAGTTGTGCTCCCTCCGGAGCCTTGATCTCAACGTCCTCCGGGGCCATGGTCTCCTCTCTTGTAGGGGTGCTTTGAGAAACTGATTCACGAAGAACCTTGGAGTCGGATGGCTCAGCTGGACTGGAGGAGGTGGCAATCTCTAGCAAAGTCCTCCTCAGTCACAACGCAAGCTCTCCTCAGCAACAGACATATATAAGGGACAAAATGTAACTGTCGAGAGCCAATCCCCTCGTATACAACATTCTTCATCTGTGCTAGCAGGAAGTCAATCAAATCAAAAACCTCACACCTCAGAGAGTAACAGAGCAAACACTGATGTAGAATGATAACACGCTCTCTGTAACCAGCTCTCGAGGCTATCGTCCAGCCCAGCAACCCTCTCAAGACTCGTGTCTTGTATGTCAACCTCAGAGGGTGCCTAGAGTAATGCTCCCCATGTGGTGGCGAGTACGCAATACTCAGTCTCTCATCGCTCGGCTCTATCCCTCCAAATGGGTGATATGATGGCAAGAAATTCGGATGAGCCAGAGCGTGGATCCGTGTCTCAGAAGATGCAAACTCCAAAGCAGCAGTGACATCAGACCTCTCAAAATGGTGTGTCTCCTCTCGATACATGAATCAGATATAAGACCTATCGGGAGAGATCCACAGTGAGGCAGAGAACTCCAGTACAACCTCCTCACTATACCTCAAGGGCTGAGTAACCAACTCTGTCAAGCCTGAAAGATATGCAATATGCTTCTCCGTATCTGTCCTAGCTCCTCTGCTTAGTGCCTCAAAAGAACAGCGGAAATGTGCTGCAAACACTGAACTCTTGCTCTTAATGGCAAGCTACCTCCTATAGGCCTCATAGATCCTCCGCTTAGAACTGACCAACATCAGCATGGCTGCCAGCGAGGACCCAAGCAGTGAAATTCACTCTCCTCTTGGCCTTGATGGTCGGGTACTTCAGTTTCAATAGATCAACCTTGACCTCTGGTATCCTGCCCATGGGTCGGCGAGCCCTCTCGGCTCTAACAGTGCAAACCTCACAAACTCTAGTCCTCTAATGTGGACACCTCTATGTCCTCTGCTGCGAACACCGCTGGACTACCTCTCTCTCCGCGGTTCTCGACTGCCTGCTGGCAAGAGCTCTTCGCAGCTGCACCTCTGCCACTAGAGGAGTGGTCGCCACTCTCTGTCGGGTCGACCTCCTCATCTCCCCTTAGGACTCAGACCCTCTAATCTTCAAAGCACCTGACCTCCTTTGTGGAGGCACATCTTCATCTGCAGCAGCTAGGACTCTGTCCCACTCTGAGTTGCCTGTCCTCTGCTTCTTCTTCTTCTTCTTCTTCTAAGGCTCAGCTGCCTTGCCCTTTCTCTTCTCCTCTGAACTCGATCTCTGGCTGCCTATACTGTCAGCTGTCTGAAAGATCAACTAAAGTTGAAAGCACTACTGACCAGCTGACACTGCAAGATAGGATTAAGTGCTTGGCTCTTAACCCGTCCAAGAAAAAACCACTAGACTAACTGAGACTTTTGGACTGCCGCTGAATCTGTCCTGTTCAAATCCACTGACCAACTGTTATTGCACCACATAGGAATAAATATGGTGGTAAGCACAAAAGGTGAGCGATTCTAAAAGAAGACCTTTAAGCAATTTATACTAATTTTCGCAATTAATTAACAAACAAATGTTTGACATTTTCGATGAAATGAAGGTGATAGACACGATACCCCGCAGGAGAAGTGTTGAAAACCGCCGAAGAAATCGCCGGAAAAGCAACCGATCACCCTAAGGCTAAACCCCACGAGGGTTTTGGAGAAACATGTGGTGTTGGCTCAAAAAGTGCACGGTGAGGCAAAGCAAATAGGACGGTGCTTTGTG
>BCLG01000547.1:92555-178938 GCA_001602295.1 Zoysia matrella
GTCTCTCGCGCCGAGTCTTCAAGCCGCGCGCGCACTGAACTCCTGCGTTGCCGTCAACCGCGCGTGGAAGCCAGCGCCGTCGGCCGAGTGCCCCACCTGCACCGCGCTCTGCTCTGCATCGATCTGCGCGTGGAAGCCTGCTGTCATCGTTCCCACGCCGAGTCGCCCATGTTATTCTTCGGTCCAAGTAGAGCTACTCCGCACCGATTTTTCAGTTCGCGTCTCCGATCTCCAATCTCCAATCTCCAGTGCGCCGGTTCTCCGATTTCCCTTCTCCGATTTCCAGTGCTGGTGAGAAATTCCTCTTTCTCTTAAATTCATTTTCCTTTTCTATTAATTGTTAGATTAATTGCTAATTTAATCTGCGATTAATTATTCTGCAATTAATCTAAATCCTTGTGGTCTAGATCGTGTACAATTTTCGGAAACTCCGTTTGATCTCCAATTAATCCCGAAATTGTTCCGTTAATTTGTCTCGTCGCGATTATCGTGTAGGGTTGTTCCGAGAAACGTTTTGCGTATGTTTAATCTAGTAATTTTGATTTAGATTTAATTTCCGGTTTTAATTGTCGCGTAATTAGTGTCTAATTCCTTGTTCGTTTTGTGTTTAGCCGGTGTTCCAGAGGAGAACTTCCGCGAGCCTGATCAGTTCGTCGATCCGGATCCCGACTTCCATCCTGAGTTGCCAGGCATGCCGCGTTCTTTGATCACTTTGTACCCAGTATTTTAAACTGCATGTTTTGTTTGCAACTTTAATTTGCATGCCAACTATTTTAAAATGTGCTAGCAACATTCCTAATCCGTGCCTGTTTACTGTTCCACAAATATCAACCCTAGGATTGCTTTAAAACATTTATTTTACTTTTATGCTTAGCCATGCTTAGTCGCATTTATTTTCATCTCACACCTATCACTACAAAAATGGAATTAGTGTTAAATGCTTTTGAACTGTGATTCAAATGTGTGAGTATTGCAAATAACTATACATAACATTTAGCGGGGACAGGTTGGAGTATGAGGAGCTAAGGGACTTTTAGGAAGTCTGGGCGTACCTGTTGCGGGTACAACGGGAAGATCTGGGCTAGGATCTTTCCGTGAGACTTGTTGGCATTGAGGTTGGAGTTGGTGCCTGCCCCGACAATTAAGGACCGAGTTCTTCGAGCCTTGTATGCTCAGTTGACAACCACGCACACCATGTTACCCTGTATGGGCAGTTGGCTTGATCTTGAAGCTTGCTGAGACTGGTTGTTTACCCGTGGTTTAGCGGTGTTGTGTTAGTGTGGTGTAGAGCTCTGACTCCCCACATGAGATCGAGATACCCCACCTGATCAATGGTAGGCTCTTCACAACTCTAAGACTCGATTGCGTAGGTTTTTGGGATCCCTATCCTGGAGGACAGATGACGCCAGTTAAAGCTTGTGGACGGTCTTGTGTGTTTGTCGGGGCTACGACGGTAGTTTCTGATGACGCTTCTCGTGGGTCTAGGTGCAAAAACTCTGTAGAGTTTTAGTCGATGCGCATTGCCATGTCCTTTTGGAAGGACACCCATGAGTTGTGCTCCTCGTTGAGTAGTTTTGTTTTACTTCCTACTCTCCTTTTTCAAAATGTTTTTGACTTCGGCCTTTGAGCTGTGGCCGAGTGTGGAGTTTACATCGGCATTAAAATGAACCCCCATCCGAGATAACGGAGATCTCTGCGGGGCAAGATAATAAAATTTGACAAGTTTGAAAATAAAGGTTTCTTTCATCCTTTAAGTAAATTAAAATGTTTTAAACTTGCATTTAGCTCTTGAGCCATGCCTTTACCCTTGAAACCATTTGCCTGCATACATTGTTGTTAGGTAGTACGCGGTTTGCTGAGTATTCGTACTCACGGCTTTCTAATTTGTTGTTTTCAGAGGATACTCTCAGCTTCGACTTCGACTACGTCTCTGACGGTCTGTGATGTCCACTGCTGCGCTCAAGCTAGCCTGTGTGGAGGAGGTTCGCTACTGTTGCCACGTTGATACTTCCGCTGCTGTTTTTGTTGGATTCACGATAGTGATATATCTTCTCTAAGATATTTCTGGCCTGCGTGCCGATGGACCCCTTTGGAGAATTTTATTCTAATAATTTCACTTTGACCTGCCATTTTCTATTATTGTTTCTTATTTAATATTTCAGTTATGGTTTCTTGATTGATCGCTTGTGATATCGTGCTTGTCAAACTCCTGGGATTGGCAAGGACACGGAAGATCGGGACTTATCGAAAGGTAAAGAAAAACCCGGTCGTTACACCTCAAGTCTCCATATAAATTTGTCGCAAATCCTTGTTATCGAACACTTGTGCTACTCGATATTTGTTGCCGTATGAACCCTTGTCCATACCATTCGTCTTGTCTCAATCTCATCCTGTTCCTAGAACTTTGCTTACTTTGTTTTTGATCGGTCCCAACCATTGATGATCCGTTGTAGCGTTAAAATCTCGCGTCGGGAAGGAGTACAGCACTTCGGATCTTCAAAATATTTAGCCCTCTGATTTATAGATGTTTCCAGTCATTGCAAAGTTTATTGCGTTTCGATTAAGGACTGCCAGCAGCCTAGCCGGTCTGTATGATCTTTTTCCCCTGTTGCAGTGGAAGGAATACTTGGAAGCCTTTTCAAACATCAAGGCGGATGGTGCCAACCAACGTCAACAAGATGTAGCATGTGTATAGAAGCTGTCGCAAGAGGTTGATAAAAAAAACTGAGTAACAAGATCCAGAAGTTCAACAAGATTCATTTGAACCATCACACCGAAGACGAAACAACATGGCAGACTGAAGAATATCTTAAAAAAAAAATCTCGAGTTCCATCAGTTGCTCTGATGTTCTATTTTCCCCCTCTTTTGTTTTAAATCTCGGGAGAGATTACTTTAAGAAGGGAGGGCTGTGACACCCATGTTTTCGCAACAACAGAGGAATTCAGTTGCACGGGTGGGCTTCGAAATTTTGGAACCGAGCTCAAAAGAATTAAAACGAGTAATGTAAAATTTCAAAAGGATTTGAATTCAAATTTCAAAAGCAAGCTCAAAATTTTCTTTTCAAATAAAGGTTGTAAACTAATATTTCTATTTGAAAGGTTTTATAAAGACTTGAATTTAGGTGATTTTTATAAAATTTTATTTGAAAGCTAAGAGGCCCAAATGAATTATTCTTTTAAATCGTTTACTGTCTTCAACTCGGAAAGTTTGGATTTCAAAGAAAAACAGTGAGCAGCTCAGAAAATCAGCGAATATAGGAAAATTGAGAAATCTCCGCGGGACCCACCTGTCAGCTGGCTACCCCACCTTCTTCTACCTCTGGCTGCAACGAAGCGCACCAGGCGCCATCTCCTAGCACCCTCCTGTGCATGGGGACACGACGCGGTGAATGTGTTCCTAACCCTCTGTCGTCACTACCCCAGGCCGAGCTCCCCCACTCCACTCTCTCTCCCTCATTTTTTTCTCTCTCACGCTCCCTTGCCCGCGAAGCAATAGCAGCACCCTCGCTGCCATGGCTGCTCCACTGCCGAGCTCATGGCCGGCCTCCACTGCGCCGCGAGCTGTCCAGAAAAATTGCCCGGTCGAACCCCCACCACCTCCTCTTGCAAAGCCCCAAACATCCCCTCCAAATCTTGGATTTCATCTTCTTCCCAAATCGCGAGTTCAAACCGCCTCTACTTTTCCGCCAAAATCCGGCACCTTTCCGGTTGAAATCCTTCGATTCCTCGGACCTGCAGGTGTTCAAGGGTATAAAGGATTCCATCTAAACTTGTTATCTTTTGATTCGGTTGAGGTTTTGTCACTAATCAAAGTTTTTGTCGCCGGCGTTCATGAAGACCGCGCCGACCCTCCGACGAGCTCCCTGTTGTGGCCCTCCTCGGCGTCGACGACCACCCTGCCGGTCATCCTCTCACTATGGGTGAACTCTAGGAGCTGGAACCCTGTATTTTCGTCCTCTTTTTCGGCCGCACGACCACGTCGGAGTCGTTTCAGTGCCACCGCTCGATGACAGCATATCTCCGGTGAGAGTCTCGCCGCACCAACTACCCCATCGAGCTTCTCATGCCAAGTGTATCGCCTTGATACTCTCAGGCCGGTGCTTGAGCCACGCGGCGAGCGCGCCGCCGCTCAGGTGAGCAGGCCGGCTGGGGCTGCCTCCCCTCGCGGGATCCTTTGCACCCCGTGGATCTGGTGCAGCCAGGACTGTGGCCACCGTGTGGCCTGCTTTAAAGTTGTAAAATTCGTAGAAAATTCATCCTTACCCGGAATATTATGAAATAAATTTTTTTAGGATCCTCTGAACTAGAACTATTTTCTGAAGGTAACAACTTTTCAGTTTAAGCATGGAAATAATTTAAATAATTCAGATCACATAACAGTTCATTAATGCATTATCATTATTCTTAGGCATAGATAAACCTTGAAACATTTACCACTCTGTTTATTTAGTCAAACTTCTGTTTAGAAAAGGTTTCATATTTTATTTTCTTTAAAATAATTTTATAAATGTTTATTGTTTTTAAATGGTGTTTAATTCATTATAAATTCATTTGATTTTAATAAATTTTAGAAAATATACTCTTCTGATTATTTAGTTAAAATTTATGTGTTAGAAAAGTTTCATATTTAATTATGGCAAAAATAATTTTAATTATTTAATTATGGCAAAAATAATTTTAATTAAATGTTTTATGGTGTTTAAATGGTATTTAAATAAAAAATCTATTTGAATTAATAAATCTTGAAACTTTGTCAAAAATTTATTTAAACCCTTCTGATTTTGTGAGCAACTCCAAGATGGCGTTTTGTTTTCAAAAACCATTTTTAAGAAGTTTTACAACTAAATTTACTAGTCACCTTTTAAAAAAATAAAAATTATCATCGCATGTGCATATTCCGGCATTTATGCATATCATTTCATATTAGGAGCTGAGCTAACTGAAGAAGAGTTCGACGACATTCCGCTTGTCGAAGAATCTAACTTTGAGCAAAGGCCAGGCAAACCTCGGTGCATTAACCTTGTTTTAATTATTTTATATTTTATCACTATATAGTATGTGAATTATGTATTGTGCATTATGTTTCTAGGAGTTGATTGAAACCGTAGACCGCATACAAGTACCCTTACCTATAGTAAGTATTTTTGGTATGGGTATATTGATCTAGAGCTAGGCTATGAATTTTAATTACCGGTAGAAGTCAAGTGATTGGTAACTTCACTCGCGAGATATGGGCTCTTACCCTTGATTTCAAAGTATCGCATGAAAAGGGTGAGGATGAAAAGAATGAGGTTGGTTATGAAATCACAAGAAATGATAAGTTGAGACCGAACATGGAAGTATAGGCTGGCAACAAGAAGGGAGTCCTGTGTGCGGTAGCCTTGTCTGTGTCGATTAAAGACCGTACGGTTGTCGGCCCTATTGAGCAAGTTTGAACAGTACTGATCTCATACTGGATATATGGGCCCCAGAAAACTGTTGGTAGCCCAATGTGTATAGTGACTAGACGTAACCGAACCTCTCTTCTGGAGATGATTAGAAGGGAGAGCTTTGGGGCTAACCATGGATAGATCCGATGTGGTTATCGCATGGAGGACTACTGCTCGAGAGAGGTGAGCATCGGACTGGTTCTATGTATCATTGGAGTGAAAGGTTGCCGTGCGCAGCTTCCTAGAAGTGCGTACATGATGTGTAATCATGTTTCTCGAGCTGGATGTAAATCGATTCGAATCGCTGGCCCTCACAGTAACGAGTACCACTTATTTCAGTGCACCACATCGTAGTTAAGAAGTGAAATATTAGTGAAATGAGAAAGTATTATGATTTGCTGTTATGATTATTATAAATTGTTTGGCAACCATGATTGTTGTAGTTGATAGTGCAAATTAAATTTATATTTCCTTATACTTAATCTACTGATAAAACTTGAAAGTAAGGATCCACTTTTAGCGCTGGTTTTTGCAAACAGCTATCCCATGTGAGTCATCCTTATCATATCTTTTGAAGTCAGCTGTAGTTGGCCATGTTGACGGATAAGAATTTTTGAGCATTCGAATGCTTAGGGTGTGGCTCTTTTGTGGTTTGTTTTGCTGGTGACCTTTCTTTCCCTCCTCTGGACCAATCGACAGGAGTGAGCCCCAAAGTTGGCTATGTCCGTTCGGAGCCTTGCTCGTCGCGCTGAGCTTCTTGTGTGCCTCTAGAAGATGCATCGTATGTGCTCGATGTCATCTTGTGCCTAGCATATAGGAGACCCTAGTAGTCTTTAAATAAGGTGAATGTTCTGCGCTTTTAAAAACTCTGGCTTGTAACTTAAACAACCGTTTGTACTATATTTTATCGTACTTGAGTTGTACTTTTGATCCTCGCTTCGTCGAGTGATACCTGATAAGATCCTGTGGTCGATGGATCGTCTCTTTTGAGGAGCGGTCTGTCACAAGGACTATGCTCGGGAAGATGGGTTCCAATTGAACAAACCGAATCATCTTTTCTACATCATGTCCTCTGAGATCTCGCCAAGGAACATCGTAATGCTATCGTTGGAGGAGATTCTCGAAAAGGCTCGGAAGGTGTTGATAGAACGTTGGAAGGATATAGAGGAACAACGCAATGCACAAGAAGATTAGGAGCTCCAAGAGTCCCAATTGTGCTTTAAGGTAAATCGTAAAGGTGCGACCTCTCAAGTCAAGGGGGTCGTTCTTCCTTAAATCCCCAACGAGAAGACCGTGGGTGCTGCTACTGTGTGTTCATCTTCTCAGCCTGCAGTAACTTTTGAACATCTTTCATCTTTATTTTCTGATATAAAAATGATCTTAACCAGCGATATGCAATATATGACTAAGGAAAATATTTCAAAATCTTTAAACGATGTGGGTATTGAATCATCTACTGATCATGCTACACAAGTAGAAGCATCTCCTATTAATCCATCGGCTCCTAACACATCTAATGATGAACAACCCTTGTATGGCACATCATTGAATTCTTTTAATGGGCAAATGAGCTTTTGGACTAATATTCAAACTAATGCTTTAGTAGTGCCTCCTACTAGTGTTGAGCCAATTGCTAGCATCCCCAATCCAGCTACTGGCCGATTGAACGAATTGGCTAATTTTATTCTCCCATACCGCACCATTGCATATAATACTACACCTATCCCACCTAGTGGGTCAGGCGTTCCTCATGATTCTATACCTAACGAGCAATTTGATGCCGTGAAAGTAAATATGCATTCTTCACTACAAATGACATCTCGAAGAACCCCTATCACTAGTGTAGAGGAATACCTTGCATTTATTGAAGATGATTTGAGCAAGCAACTTCGGGATACACTAGGTGTAGATATCTAGTAGAGACCCAATTTAACAAAAGCCATATCATAATGGATGACGTGCTCCCGACTTTGTAAAATTTGATGGTGAAGATAATAAAACTACTTGGAGCACATTTGCCAACACATTGTGTAATTACGAAAATCAAGTTTCAATGAACAGTTCAGTTATTCTCTACGTCTCTAACTGGAACTACTTTCTCTTGGTTTTCTTCATTGCCTCCGCGTTATATTTTTTACATGGGAATCTTTAGAGCATAAATTTCATGATCATTTTTACTCCGGAGCTAATGAATTAAAAATGTCACATTTGACATCGGCTATACAAAGAAAAGAGGAAACTGTTGCTAGTTGTATTTGTAGATTTAGAGACATAAAGAACCGATATTTTAATTTGATAATTTTTGAGAAAGACTTGAGTGAGTTGGCTTTTATTGGTTTATGGTACATCTTAGAGAAAAGTTAGATGGGCATGATTTTCTTACTCTTACACAACTCTAACAAAGAGCTTGGTGCAAGAAAGCCAAAGTAAAGAGCTAAAATATGACCATAAGACCCAACACAATGTACATATTGTTGAGTATGCTTTGGACAACATTGATGATGAGTCCAATGATGTACAAATTTCTCATTTCATGATGTGAAGAGTTTTCCATCCTTTCGCATACCTTATCCACTCAAAAACCAAAGAAATGACCCTTAATATCTGAAATGGCCTTTTCCCCTTCATGTTCCACACCATCTCCAGCCTTTTCATCTTCCCCACATCCTCTCCACATCCAGCGCAACCCCTCACTTTCCTCTCCACGCAGCCTACTTGCGAGCAGCCACAGACCCTCTGATTCCCATCTGCATTCCTGGCGATCTGTCCAACGAAATTCGACACAATTTTGTCTGGATGTTATACTTGAAGTCCTCTACACTATATCCAAAATTAACTGCCAAAGGAGGTCTGTAGCTTTTGGGATCTCCACCGCAACGGCCGCTGCTCCCTGTTCTGGATCTGTCCAGTGCGTGCATCAGTAATTCTATCCTTGTTTCTCTCAATTTCGACAACTATCTCGATGAAAACCCTTTACAATGTTGTGTTCTAGAGAGTCTTCTTTATCATACCTGACGGATTCACCAAGATTCCCTATGGTGTCTCCGGGAATGCAATTTGTTCTTCAACTGCCGCTGCAGGATCTTGTTCCAATGCAATCCGTTGATCTCATTTTCAGTTGAAATAATGTCCAAATCATCATGTCTCTATTGTGTTTCACATAATTAGGAATATTCCTATTCAAAGATTGACTTGAATTGTTTATCCATTAATCAGGAAACACATGTCTTTGCAGTACTGTTTGTGGACAGACAGACGTGTGATTGCCATTTACCACTTGTTACATCCAATGCCTTGAATATTCCTTGCTGTAGAATAATACTTGGTGAATTTCCCAAATCTTGTTAGCACTCCATAATTACCCTTCAATGATGCATATGATCCACTACAAGAAAAATGTTGTTTAGTCACTAAGGTATTTGGTCACTATATGTGTAAAATTATTCATTATAAGTATTTTGTCACTAAAAATCTTGGTTGCATTTTGGTCACTAAAACCTTGTCACTATATGCGTATAGTAACCAATAATTGGATATGTTGGTCACTAAAATTATATAGCAACTAGAGAACCCTCGATATCTAAATATATTTTTCAACCAATAAGCATATATCTTGGTCGCTAAAAATGTATGTCAACAATAAAAGCCAAATCTTAGTCACTATTTGTCAATTTTCAGTGATCAAATTTCTTGGTCATTAAAACTTGGTGACTAAAGATCCATTTTCTTGTAGTGATCCTTAGTTGTTTGTTTGCTTGTTTGATTGTCGGTGCTCGCGAGAAGAGAAGAATGCAAGTCAAAATCAATGATTTGGATGGATGGTATGATATGATGCTCTTGAATATTATTCGATGTTTATGGTATGTGCTAGTTCTTGTTCTAGATTCTAAGGACCGGTTTGTGAACCATGTAACTTGGCTTTACAGCGTAGCCACAAGGCTTAAATGGGTTGGCCTGGCCGACTAATTGGTTGAGCTTAGTTTGGTATGCACTATGTGACGGTATAGTGACGCAAGAGGGGGGCTTTTGTGGTGGAGGTAAAATAAACTCCATGAATGCCTTGGTGGCGAAACCTTAGTGGGTGCGTACTAACTAAGTGATACTAGTAAAGGATTTGTAGTGATCTTCTGGCCACATACTGAAGGTAGTGTGTTATGTATCGATGGATACTGGCATAAAGAAGGTTTTTAGTCCCACCTGGCAACAGGGGACGAAATCACGACTTATGGTGAAAAGTGTGCAAACCCTTGAGAGATAAACTATCATGACAGCCATGCTCATGGTCAAGAGCGGCCTGGACTGCTTCACGATTAGTCCCACTATATGAGTTGGTTGGTTCTGGTTAGTCTTTTCTTGGTAGTGGGGTGTAACCCGATGAGTTGGTAGCCAGGTGTTGGTACTCTGGTGAGCTTGGTAGTCAGATGGAATCCGATGCCGTCTCTTTGGTTCATGGCTCGTTTTGGGAGTTCAAACTTAGTAAATAGGTGGCTTAGTAATTAAATAGTCTTGAGGACAGTAGTGCATCAACCTCAGTAGCCTTTCTTGCTTATAGCCATCATATCATCTTTTCCTACACTTATCGAGTACTTTATGTACCCACGTGTGTCACTTTCATTGTTTTGTTGCCCTTGAATGCTGCTTAGTAAAAACAAGAAGATTAAAGAAGTCAAGTCAACTGGTAAATTGAAGACGAAACATAGAAGGTCGCGTTGCCGCTAGTCGATTGCCTGTGGTATGCCCAAAAGTTTTCTCCTCCTGCTGCTCTTCCAAATTCTGGTATTTATTGTTTGTTTATCTACGTAGAACTGATTATCACTTAATTGTCCTACATGTGTGATGAAACAGATCATGGCATACATGTAGATGTCATCGGGTTTTGTGTTTACAAAATTCGGAGTGACAACTTGCTGCTGAATTTAATTGGACATCTAAGAACAAGTCTTTCGCATATGAATCAATCAAGCCGATTTATAAAAATTGGAAGGATGATGTGAAGTACACCTTCAATGTAGCTAAATGTGAGAAGATATCTGATAAGTTGTATAAAGGTGTTATATTATGCTATCATATTCGCTACTTCCTGAAGCAAGTTGAAGCATAGGGCATATTGAAAATGACACAATTCATGTTCTCATGCTACTAATGACTACAATATTTTTCATCGACAGGTCCAATCAGCCATAAATGAAGGACGATTGAGTGGCAAACATCCATTCCCCATCAACACTCTAAACATGAATCCCAAGGTGTTGATTATGTCGGATCAAGCCGATACAACCAAGCAAAAGATTGTGACATATGGGATGAAAGGCTCATTCCATTGGGTGATAGGATTGATCATAGGGGAAAGGATGTGATCAAGCCGAGCCAGCTTGAGAGGAGTAGCCACCCATTGTCACTGCACCAAACTCTCCAGTCACGCCAGCAGAGGATTAGACACTTTCTAGGTCTAGAATGTCGGGAGTGCGCCATGGGGTTGTATTGTTTTGAGAGGCTTGTTGTCTAGGGGGAGGACGTGGATGGGTAGCTAGGGCTCTGGATTTTATTTTACGAATTTCTTTGGCTCTTTGTGACTTTTTGATGAGCTTGTGTTTTATTTGATCGTTTAGCTTATTGAGATTCACTTGGTTTCTATACTAACCCCCTATGGTTTATTGTGTACGATTCTCATCTATGATGTGATTGTCTTGCAGGTTCTCTAGTACATTGTGCTCCCTTTAGCATCTTATTGTGCACTAACCTTTGTCTATCCAGTGTCTCTTCTCTATATGCTTCCTCGATGCAATCTTTTTATGTGATTAGATGACAAAGGGGGAGAGAATTCTCACAATCGGGAGAGAGAGAGAGCTGCTTTCAAAAGGAGAACAAAGGAGGAGAACTCATGCACATTTTTCTAGGGGGAGTCTTCAAGGTAAGAGGGTAAGTTTTTTTCGAGTTTGAGGTATGCTTCTTTCCTTTATCTCATATCATCTCATTTGAAAGTTGTGTGAGTACTATGCTTGTCACCAGTCACCAAAAAGAGAGAGATTGTAAGCTTCATGATCTTTTAAGTCCCCTAAAAGGTATGAATTGATTTTGATGATTAAGTGAATACCATAGGTAACAACTGTGACTGTAGGTACCGCCCCGCTAATTCTACAACAACATGGTGAGCTTCCTTAATGGATGACAAGGACGATCGCAAGAAGAGAACTTCTGAGCTTCAGTGGACCAAGACTAAGGAGTAGCTAGAGAATCCATAGGATCGCTGGGACTATTAAGGGGGTCAAGTCATTCGTTCTCAGGTCATACAAATGTTAGTAGTTACGAGTGCTCTTAGTTACCTCAAAAAGCACTGAAGATGGCAGAAGAAGCGAAGCAAGCGAAGCCGAAGTCAAGTCGAAGACGAAGGCAGTTGCAGAAGTGCCACCGGACGGTTCGGTGAGGTCACCGGACAGTTCGGTGAGCCAGAAGAAGCTAGTCCAGAGAGAGGTTCTCACTGGAGTCGAGGAGAAGAAGTCATCGGACAGTCTGGTGAGCCTAAAAACAAAATTCAGAAGAGGTGTCTCTAAAAGTCCAAAAGGAACAGTCTGGGGACGGTATGCACCGGACAGTCTGGTATTATATGGAATGGATTTTAGAGACGATGTTTTTCCTGGTCCGTTGACAGAAGGAGTCACCAATAGGCTAGTGGAGCAGCGGACATTTCGGTGGGAGGAGTCACCGAAAAGTTTGGTGACTGGCAAAAGCAGTCAGCTTTATGACATCGCATTCTAACTGTTGTTTCTGGGCTTGGAGCGTATTTAAACGGTGGACAGGGACATTTTCTATCGTGCCTGAGGTCTGAATTGCTGGAGCAAACTTGTGAGATACCAAGGGACACCAAGAAGGGAGCAGAAGATAAGATTGGAGATCTTTGGTGCAAGTAGGAGAGTGATGGGAGCATTTATACACTTCTAGAGCTTGTGGGGCTTTGAGAGGAGTGATCTTTGCCTATTTGATAGGACTTGAGATGTCCGATCTTTCGGCAAGACGATAACTATCGATTTGGTGGAGTTGAAGAACAAGCAAGAACACGATAAACAAGCACTTAATTGCTAGATCAAATATGAGTTCAATCTGAAAACACAAAAGGAGGGTTCCAATGGCAAGAAGATGGACAGTCTAGTTGACACGCACGCTGCAAGCGAAGTAGTGGCGGCTAAACTTCAATCTATCAAAACTCGAGTGTTCTTGGTGGCAGCTGGGGCCATTAAATAGGTTGGAGGATGACCAGGGGTGCTGAAGTAATCCTCAAACCCTACCACACACCCCTAATGGGCCCAACTTGATATATGGGCAACCGGCCCAAGTTGGGGTGATACAGCACTTTATGTATTAAAAAGACGATTGGCGCTCACTTTGATATGATATTAAAATGAGGCTAGATCCATACAAAAGTAGACTTCATGAACTTTGTAGAATCTACTTACACACCCAAATATGCCCTCCAGAAATCATAAAAGGTGAAGGCCACGGGGGTATGTATGTGATCTCATCATCCTCCCCCACTTGATTTGGAGTCATCCTCGACTCAAGTTTAGCTTGAAAACTAACCACCCCACCATGCCCTCTACAAATTGCAAAAGGTGGAGGCCGTTGGGGTATTTTGATGCAGTCACCCAGGACAGCAAGAACATATAAGATCTCATCACTTGATAAGACTTGAGTACTCGATCTTTCGGTGAGATGATAACTATAGACATGGTGGAGTCAACCATCAAGATCCGAGTACAAACGAACAGGTCTTGTGTGCCTTAGCAATCGTAGAACCAACTCCAAATGGTTATTGACATCGCCGGAACAGCAAGATCAACCTGATACGAATACCAATTTATGCAAGGAATCAAAAAACAAGCAAGAACAAGATAAACAAACACCGAATTGCTAGATCAAATATGAGTTAAATCTAAAAACATAAAATTTGGGTTCCTATGGAAAGAAGATGGGAGATCTAGTCGACAACGCACAACAAGCGAAGTAGCGACGGCTAAACTTCAATATATCAAAAACCCGAGTGTTCTTGATGGTCGCTGAGGCCTTTAAACAAGGTGGAGGATGACCAGAGGGTGCTGGAGTCATCTCAAATTCTAGGTCATGCCCCTAATGGGCTCAACTTGATACATGGGCCAACTGCCCAAGTTGGTGTGATGCAGCACCTTCTGTATTAAAACAACGGTTGGTGCTGACTTCGATATGATATAAAGGTGAGGCTGGATCCATTAGAAAGTAGACTTCATGAGCTTTTTAGGATGTACATAAACACCCAAATTAGATACCATATGAAGTCGTGGCTACCATTGCAAGTTTGTACTGTTTTGCAATTATAATCCACTATGTGTGAATATTTTCATTGAAGTCCTCATCAGAAAGCATTATGTCCACATCACTATTACTCTTTGTTTGGTAGCCTAGACTTGCTAGAACACGGTGTTCGAGATTCTGAGGAGATTGCGAAATACGACACCAAGTTTGTGAGCAGTTTTAGGTCCCTAGCTCAAAAGGGACACCAAGAGGGAGCGTCGACTACTTCACTCCGAGAAGTGGAGCACCGTTTCGGAAATGGCGGGAGGGACCGGTACTCCATCGTCAGGGGTTCAACAAGGATTAGAGGAAGATGCCAACCTTCTGAGACCTTAGGAAAAATCGCTGTGCATTTTCTTGACACTTTCTCTTTAGTTTCCACTTTTCATATTGTTGAGTGGAGTTATAGGTTGCTTTACGGCTCCTCTTGGTGGCTATCGTGCTAGTGCTTGCTTGTTGTTTTTATCTTATCACTAGAATTGTTAGGGGTCTTGGCCTACTAGATTTATGTAGGTTGCTCTTGTTGTGGTTTGAGTCTCATAGTTTAAGTTTATAGCGAATTAAGTCCTATAAGTCCACCGATTCAACTCCCCCTTCTTGGTGTTCTCGATCCTTACAAGTAGTATCATAGCCAAGTGCTCTTTTTTTGAGCTTCACCACCTTGAGTAAGGAGGCCGAACGGGATGGAACATCCCGTATCCGATGGGGACGATTACTCATATTGTAAGGCCCGTATCAAAGCCTACCTGGAGTCAATCGATGGGAAAACATGGCATGTGACCCAAAATGCTGCAAATACAAATGAGAGACTTGATTCCGTTTTTATCAAGTCAATGCAAAGGCTAAGAATGCCATCTTTGTGTACATTTCTAAAAATATCTTTTCTAAGATCAATGCTTCTTGCATCGCTCCTGAAATTTGGTCTTAATTGCAAAATATCCATGAAGGCTTTGCCGAGGTTAAGGAAGAGCGTTACTATGTTCTCGACAACAAATATGATTCTATCAGTATGCTGCCTCATGAAAAAGCTAACGATGTTTATTCTCGTTTGCATATAGTGGTAGAAGAGATCAATGTCTTGGGCCTCAAGAGCAAAATTGATGATATTGAGATCATGAGGAAAGAGTTGAGGATGTTGCCATCAAGCTACAATTCTATTATCACGTGTCCCTTTTAAGCCAACTTGACGAACCTCTCCATGGATGTCATGCTTGGAAAGCTTATGGCCTATGAGGGATATATGTTGGGTACCTCCACTGACACTCAATTGCCCAAGAATCTTGCTCTACAAGTTGAAGAATCTCCCAATGGCAAGAGCAAAAAAGAGAAGATGGTGGAGCATGATGAGGATGATGAGAGCGACAATGAGGACCTTGCACTCCTAATGAAGAAGCTTTTTCGCAAGGGAAGACCCTCATCCTCAAAGCGCAACTCTGGATGCTTTAATTGTGGCAAGAAAGGCATTTTGCAAAGTAGTGCCCCAGGCCCAAGAAAGAGAGCAAGAAGCAAGCTTTAAGTGAGAGCGATGATGAAGAACAAACTACAAAGAAGAAATTCAAGAAGTTCTTTGTCAAGGACAAGAGCAAGAGAAAGGATAGGAGGAAGTCAACGCACAAAGCCTACAATGTTGGTGAGTGGCTCACCAATGATGATTCGGACTCTTCCTCTTAAAGCAAAGATGAAGAGCATGCGGGTATCTCTATGACTAGCTCCACCAGTGAGCTCCCACCAACCACCTCTAGTTTTGATGGCTCGAAGTTGTAAGGGCTACATGGATGAAGATGATGATCTTGAAGAAGGAGAAGAGGCGGATTATGATGATGATGATGATGCACCAAACTATGGTGATCTAGTCCTCACCCTTGAGAAGGCAAACAAGATCATCATCAAGAAGAACAAGAGGATCGAGATGGTTACCAAGGAGCATGAAGTAGCGGTATACCGAGTTCGGGAGGGTGAGCTCAATGCCTTAAAGCAATCTCATGGTGCTCTACACGAATCCAATGAATCTCTCAAGAAAATGCACACAGAGCTAAATTTGAAGAATATCCATGAGGCTCTTGACCTTGACTCTCTCTTCAACTCTCCTAAGAATATAAATGAAGCTTCTGCTTCTTGTGATCTAACCCTCTCCATGAAGAGCATTTCTCTTGAGCTTAACATTTTGAAGGAATACAAAAAGCTCAAGGAGGAGAGAGAGGTCGTGATGGATGCCTTTGAGCGGCTCACTAGAGGAAGGCAAATTCGAAAGGATATCCTAAGCCCGAACCTTGTAGACAACCACAACCACAAGGGTTTATGATCATATCCTTCCTCTATCTATTGCGTGCTACTCTGCTCCTGCTCTAGCGCCCACGCCACCTCACAGTGCGCCGCCACCCCTCAGCGTGCGTCGCACCTTGACCGTGCTCCTTCCTGTGCCTCCATCCGTGCAGTTGTGCTCGTCTTCGCCATCGCGTGCCACCTTGCGCCTTGCGCTGTCGCTGCCCTAGCTCGTGCCCTTGCTCCTCTTCACAAAAACCCTCAGTTGGGCTTTGCGTCTCGCGCAATCAGATGAGGTTTCGGCACTCCTTCTGGCATTTTTCGGCTTCCACCTTCCCGGGGTATCCAACCTATCATCCCTATCATGTTTTATGCCCCTCATTGTTGATTGATTACAAAAATTAGTGACTTTGTGATAAAAGTTCACTTTTGTGCTAATTGGAGTAATTAGTTGACATTTCCTAGTACTTGATGTCATATTGAGGTTATCTTTTATATTTTGATATGACATTGAGTCTTGGTGTGGCTAGTGTCACAATTTGGGTGCATTGCTTTTATTTAAATTGTGGAAACCGATGAAAACTAATCAAAACCTAACCCTAATAATGGTGACTACTGTTTATATAGAGTTTAGGATGACTTTAGGGGCAAAACCCTAACACTAATAGACCTTAAAGATACGCGGTCCAAAGGCCAAAAGATAGTGTCGCATCACCCAGGGCAGTTTTTGGACGTTATCTTGTTTTAACGATTCTCGTTGATTCCAGACAAATTTGGAAAGGTAATCTTCTTAGCTTCCCAACCATATCTAGAACATCCAAAATGGAGCCCGTATGCGACCTAGGCGTCCGTTTAGTGCGGACTGCTCCTGAAACCCGGTGGCAAGTCGACTCTGAGTTGGATTGAATCTCCTCCGGGGTTCAACGTGCCTTGCTGGTCTTGAGCATCTTCGAGTCCTTTTTCATGCTTCTCTTGACCCTCTCCAAAATTTTTAATCATGATAAAATCATTAGCTAGCAATCTATTCTCAAAGGAAGGAAGACATGTATTTAGGAACGAGCTCGCCTCTAAATTCAATTATCGTGCAGAGCTCTTGTGATTGGACCATCTATAGTAGATGGGACGTCCTCATCATCCTCCCCCTCTTGAACCGGAGTCGTCCTCGACTCATGCTCATCTTCTTCTCCCATGTATGGCTTGAAATCTGCAATGTTAAATGTAGGACTAACCTCAAACTCAGGAGGTAACTCAAGTTTATATGCATTATCATTAATCTTCTCAAGTATCTTAAAAGGACCAGTAGCTCTAGGCATCAATTTAGATTCTCATAGATCTAGAAATCTATCTTTTCTCAAGTGCAACCAAACCAAATCACCCGGTACAAATTTAACTTCATGTCTACCTTTACTACCGACAATTTTATACTTCTTATTCATCTTTTCAATGTTTTGTTTAGTTGATTCATGCATCTTGAGAATAAAATCAGCACGCACCTTAGCATCATTATGAACTCTTTCAGTAGAAGGCAAAGGCAAAAGATCAATTAGAGCACGAGGGTTAAAGCCATATACTACCTCAAATGGATTTACCTTAGTGGTTGAGTGTTCCGCCCTGTTATATGCAAACTCTACATGAGGTAAACATTCTTCTCACATCTTCAAGTTTTTCTTTAAAATAGCATGTAGCATTGTAAACAATGTACAGTTCATGACCTTGATTTGTCCATCAGTTTGTGGGTGACATGTAGTTAAAAACAGAAACTTTGTTCCCAACTTATTCCATAAAGTGTGGCAAAAGGGACTCAAGAATTTTGCATCTCGATCTAAAACAATAGTAGAAGACATACCATGCAAACAAACAATTTCTCTAAAGAATAGATCAACAAAATTCGTAGCGTCATCGGTCTTATGACATGGTATAAAATGTGCCATCTTAGAAATGCGATCTATTACCACAAAAATACTATCTCTCCCCAAATATCGGCCCAAAGAATAGAAGGGACAGGAAGAGGCATGTACAAACCATGTAGCTTTTTGACATGTAGTGCAGTGAGCGACGAAGCGTTCAACATCGTATCTCGTCTTTGGCCAAAAGAAATGTGTAACCAAAACATCTTCTGTCTTCTTCGCTCCAAAGTGTCCCATCATGTGGTAGAACAACCCCAAAATCACAGGCTTCTCGCCAGCAGGATCATATCGGGTGATATTGAACGACAATACCCAAATAGTACAACATGAGTGATAAAATATATTATAAGAAACCAATTTAAAGTCTTACAATAAAGTTCCAGTTGTCTTAGGATAGATATTTAAAAACAGAGTTCAAACAGAGTTGAAGTGATACACAACGGTGATACACTTGACGGTTTCCTAAACTTGAGACATGCCTTGCCCTAAGACATGCTTCAGTCCTCGCGGCCTGAGGTAGATGAAGAGGAAACCCAGTTAATAGACCAGTTCGCAAGGGGTTCACCTTCCCGCAGCAGTCACACCAACCTGCAGAAAGTTCTACATACAAAAGAGGAAAACAACAAATAGTGAGTACTAATTACTCAACGACTTACCCGTCAAAAATGGCTAACTACTGCCGACTCCTAAACATGAGAAGGCTGACTCATAGGTGGGTTCTTTTGCCAAAAAGATAGCACTAATTACTGAATCTTTACTTTCAAGTTTTAGCAGTGGGTTAAGTTTAGGGAACTGTAAATTTAGTTTGCACTATAAACTATATCAAACATGGTTGTCAAACGAGGTATAATAAATATCTCAAACAAATTATATTCACTTCATTATTCACATTCTTACTACGATGTGACGCAGTAAACAAGCGGTACTCGTTACCGTGAGGGGCAACGATTATAATTGATTTACGTCCTACAGGAGAAACCAGAATTACACGACACGTCTGTGCTTCCCGAAAGCCGCACATGGCAACCTTTCACAACAATACCATAGGGCCGGTCCGACGCGCACCTCTTCCAAGAAAAGGGTCCTCCATGCGATCACCACGTCGGGTGCATCCGTGGTTAGACACAAGTCCTTCTCAACTCCTCGCCAAAAGAGAGGTAGGGTTACGTCCAACCACTACGGTATTGAGCTACATCGATTTCTTAGGTTCCATACATCCAATATGTAATCGATACTATTCAAATTTGCTCGGCGGGGCCACACTCGATCGGTCCTTAACCGAGCCACACTCGATCGGTCCTTAACTGACATAGACAGGGCTATGGCACACAGGACTCCCCTCCTGTTGCCAACCTACACTTCCCTGTCCGGTCTCACATTCATCATTTATGTGATAAGTTAAACCAACCTTATCCTTTCATGCCATCATCTAATGTCCATAGTAACCACCTAAAGCTCGCGAGTGAAGTTTCTCATTTATTTGACTTCTACCGTTAAATAAGACTCACAGCCTAGCTCTACATCAAGATACCTGTTCCAAAAATACTTAACCCAGGAAAGGATTCCTAATATGCAATCTAAATTTTCAGTCAACTCCTAAAAACCTAATGCACAGTACATTAACCACGCACATTGATAAAATGTAAAACAATTAAAATAGAGTTAATGCACCGGGGCTTGCCTTGGGTTTGTTGAAGGTTAGCACAAGCAAGAGTATGATCAGCAGCAATAGTCAGATCCTTAGCAGCAACTCCAATTGGCTTGCCTTCAACGTCGTTTCCTATATGCATGAGATGATCTGCAAATAAGAAAATACATGCATTTAATAATTAACTCATGCTATGCTATGCCCATGCGATGATATGCTGATGCAATGATATGAAAAAGATGATTATGAAAAAGATTTAATGAAAAGGATTTTACTAAACTAAGGTACTGCTGGCATTTATATGAAAAAGGGTTATGAGACGATTTCCTATAATACTTTTATTGTTTAAAATGAGAAAATTATTTTTATCTTCCTTTAATATGGCTCTTGAAAACATAAATCCAAATTTTAGTGGACCCTAAAATCAAGTAGCTACAAGTAAATTTCTGACCAAAGTTTAGAAATTATTGACAACTAGTTGATTTATAATGAATTAAATACCATCTAAGCTTAATAAATTATTTGTAATTAATCTACAAGCCTATAAATTCTAAATAATCCCAGGATAACACTAATTAATCAGGGGAATGTGAATATAAATATTTCATATTTTATTAATGCATGAAAATGGAGATATGCCTTTATGCATATGGCACAATGTTTAATTAATATAAACAATGCTAATGCAGGTTTCATTGTTCTAAAATATTCTACAGGTTACAAGGATTCCAACGATATATTATTTGTAATTTTTTGAGCTCGGATGAATTTTCTATGAAATTTTGAAGCGCTCAGCACCACCCTACATAGCGTGACGTGAGGAAGACGATGAAGGGGTCGCCGGAGTGGAAAACCCACTGGAAAATGGCTGCCGGCAGCAAGCTGCGGTGACGGAGGTTCGGTGAGGGTTCGGCGGCGCTGCGGTAGAACAAACTTGATGCGACCTGCTCGGAGAGCTGGAGGATGACGAGGAGAAGAAGGGCGCGGACGTTGTCGACTTAGAAAACGACCGTAGAGGGGTCGTCGACGGCGAGGGTGGTCGGCTTCAATGGGGGCCGCCGTGGCTTCCACAAATTCCTGCAAACCGAACGCGATTTCAACTCAACAACTTGCAGAGGGGGCGCGCCAGGTAGCGGAGGAGCTAGATCCGAAAAGGATTCATGGAATACACACCGGAGAACTTGAATTTTGAAGAGAGGCGATGGTGACCAGTAATGGCCGAGTTTTGGGGAAAAACTTAAGTCCGGCTATGCGAGTTGGGGAGGAGGAAAGGCAGCGGCGTGGGAAGCAAGAGCATGATCGTGCGCACCTTTCTCGTGAAGGACACGGCCGGGGTTGGAGCTCGAGGTCTCCTAGCAATGGGGAGCTCGAGGAGGAAGAAAGAGGCCAAGTGAAGGAGGGAGAGTAATGGTTCTGCTCCTGGTGGAGTTAATCGAGCTGGGTAACTTCTGATGAAAGGAAGGAGGGCGCGGTAGAGGCTGACCAGTGGGCTCCACGTGACAGGAAGTGGCCCTGCACGCATAATGCTTAAGCATTTTTGGGACAAAAGTGAAATGAACATATGAACATGGATTGAGTTCAAACTCGGTAGAATGAACCTGTAACATATGTTCTCCAACATAAACGACATGCACATAGTTTTTCGAAGGAATGCGGAAGATATTGAAATTTGAAAACTGTTAACCGATAAGCATACTTAGGAAAATCTGCTGAAGCGAGATCAGTTGACCAGATTCTGAGGTCTGAAAAGACTACCTCCACAATTCCGAAAATCTTGAAACTTGGCAGAGAGGTAGAAATTTTTGGGAAGAACAACTTTTGTTTTAGAATCATGTTGAATTTTGAATGGATCCGAAACAACAGGATTTTGAAGATAGGTACTCGTTAAGGATTCGGAGTTTTTTATCGCACTCTTTAGTTTGAAGAAATTGGCCAACCATAGAGTAATTTTTATTCCAAAATTGGGTTTCCCTAATTAATAGCTTTTGTTTTTAAAAGTTCTGAACTCTCTCTTTTTGGAAGGTTTGAGAGCATGAAATGCAACACATCAATCCTCCTCCATGCACCTTCTGTAACAACAAAAGACGAACGGATCCAATTGGAACGCAAAGACGGTTGGCTTTATAAAAGAAGCCACCAGTAAGCACAAATTTTTTCCAAGTCTTACCTTCACAACAATGTAGTAACACATCTTTAAAATTAGCATTTAACACATATTGTTGCATAATTGTTTTTAGTCTAAAAATCTGACAATCAAGTTGGGACAGCATATCATATCGTCTAGATAAAGCATTGGCAATCACATTATCCTTCCCTTTCTTATATTTGATGACCTAAGAAAAGGATTCAATAAATTCAATCCACTTAGCATGTCTACAGTTCAAGTTATTTTAGCTACGAATATACTTAAGTGATTCATGATTGGAATGAATGACAAATTCTTTAGGCCACAAAAAATATTGCCACGTTTCTAAGCATCGTACAAGAGAATACAATTTCTTATCATACGTGGAGTAATTAAGAGCAAGGCCATTCAACTTTTTACTAAAATAAGCAATGGGATTACCTTCTTGCAGAACACGCCACCAATGACAATTCCACTAGCATCACATTTATGTTCGAAAGTCTTACCAAAATTTGGAAGTGAGAGCAGTGGTGCATGTGTAAGCTTGTCCTTCAAAGTGGCAAAAGACTCTTGTGTGTGGCTCCAATGAAATGCAACGCCCTTCTTTGTCAACTCATTCATTAGAGCGGTAATGGTGCTGAAATCTTGGACAGAGCGGCGATATCCGGCAAGTCCAAGGAAACTCCGCACTTGTGAAAGCGTTGTGGACGTGGGCCAACTCTTGATCACATTTATCTTGGCTTCATCAACTTCAATTCCCTATGGAGTAACAACATAGCCAAGAAAAGAGACTTGATCCATGCAAAAGGTGCACTTCTCAATGTTACCAAACAAACGTGCATCTCTCAAAGCACCAAAAACAGCACGCAAGTGAGACAAATGTTCGTTCATTGACTTGCTGTAAATCAAGATATCATCAAAATAAACCACCACAAATTTTCCAATGAAATAACGTAAGACATCGTTTATCAAATGCATGAAAGTACTAGGTGCATTAGTCAATCCAAAAGGCATTACTAACCACTCATACAATCTGAACATAGTCTTAAAAGCAGTTTTCCATTCATCACCCAATTTCATTCTTATTTGGTGGTATCCACTTCACAAATCAATTTTAGAGAGTACTATAGAACCACATGTTAGCTTCATGACCTTTGAAGTCCCCTAAAAGCTATAATTTGATGATTGAGTAGACACCAGAGGTAACGGTTATGATTGTAGGTACCACCCGCTAATTCTACATCAACATGGTAGGCTTCTTAGGGTGGATGACAAGGACGAACCCTAGAAGAGGAGTTTTTGGGTGTTGAAGGATCAAGGCTAAGGACTAGCTAGAGAGTCCATATGAATGCCGATACTATTTAGGGGGGTAAGGTCAATTGCCTCTTGTCATACAAGTGTTAGAGGGTGTGAATGCTCCTTAGATCCTCAGAAAGCACTACAGATGGCAGAGGAAGCGAAGAAAAAGATCAAAGATCAGATTCAGTCGAAGACAAAGTCACCGGACAGTCTGGTGAGCCAGGACTTCGGAGTCTAGAGAGATGATCTCTCTAGAGTTGCTGCAGAGAAGACACCGGATAGTCTAGTGTGGCAGTCACCGGACAGTCCCGTGAGGTCGAAGTTGAAGTCTAGCGAAGATGTCTCTAGGAATCCAAAAGTGAAAGTCACCGGACAGTTCGGTGTCTTATAGAAAGGATTCCAGAGAGGGTGTTTCTCTGGTCGAGAAGGAAGAAAGGTCACAGGACAGTCCGGTGATTGGATAAAGCAGTCAGCTTTATGACATCACGTCCCAACGGTTGTTTCTGTGCTTGGAGCCTATTTAAACCGTGGAGGGGCATGTTTTCCAGCGTGCCTGCGGTCTGAGAAGTTAGAGCCAACATGTGCGAGGCCAAAGGACACTACCAAAAGAGCACATTGCAAGATTGGAGATCTTTGGTGCTAGTAGGAGAGTGATAGGGAGCATTCATACACTTCTAGAGCTTGTAGGGCTTGAGAGGAGTGATCTTTGCCTATTACTCTTGGTGTGGGCAGCCTAGACTGGCTAGAAGTCGATGTTCGAGCTTTCGAGGAGATTGTGGAAGACGTCGCCAAGTTTGTATGCGGTTTCTGGTCCCCTGCTCAAAAAGGACACCAAAAGAGACCGCCCGAGCCTTGGTGGCTTGCTCTAGCGCTTGGGTATTGTGTGTGACAGTCGGGCCATCAATGTTTTCACTCTAGGACTGAAGCATACCTTTGTCAATATCGTTTCGAGAACGACGGGAGGAACTGAGACTTCGACGGGCAAGTATAGAGGGAAGCGCCTACCTTCCGAGACCTTAGGAAAAATCACTGAGTGCTCTCTATCTCACTCTCCTTACTTGCCACATTTACTTACTGTTTGAGTAGTGTGATAGGCTGTTCTTTGATTCCTCTTGGTGGCTATCATGCTAGTGCTTGCTTGTTGTTATTCTCATTCCACTAGCATTGCATTCACAAAGTTCATTAACAGCTGATTCTTTCTTTCAGCTACACCATTAGATTGAGGTTAGTAGGGAGACGTTCGTTCACAAATTATTCCATTCTCCAAACAGAAAAGCTCAAACTCATTGAAAAAGTATTCCCCACCACGATCAGATATAACTTGTTTTATTTTTCTTTCTAGTTGATTCTCCACCTCTGTTTTATAAATCTTAAAACATTCTAGCGCCTCACCTTTAGTTATTCTCATTTTACTAGCATTGTTAAGGGTCTTGGTCTACTAGAATTGTTTAGGTTTGCTTTCATTGTGATCGAGTTTTATAATTTAAGTTTGTAGCGAAATTAGTACTATAAGTCCACCAATTCAACCCCCTTCTCAGTGTCTTTGATCCATTCAAGTGGTATCAGAGCCAAGTGCTGTTTTTCAGGCTTCACCGCCTTGAGTAAGGATGCCGAACGGGATGGAGACTCCGCCTGTATTCGATAAGGACAATTACTCGTATTGGAAGGCTCGCATGCAAGCCTACCTAGAGTCAATCGACGGGAAGCGTGGCATGTTACTAAGAATGTTACAAATGAAAATGAGAAACTTGATCCCATTTTTATTAAATTCAATGCAAAGACTACGAATGTCATGTTTGGATGCATATCGAAAAATGTCTTCTCTAGGATCAATGCATCATCTACCGCATGAAATATGGGTTCAATTGCAAAACATGCATGAGGGCTTCTCTGAGGCCAAGGAAGAGCGTTACTATATTCTTAAGAACAAACATGATTCCATCACTATGCTACCACATGAAAAAGCTAATGATGTTTATTCTCCTTGCATTTAGTGGTGGAGGAGATCAATGCCTTAGGCCTCAAGGATAAAATTGATGATGTGGAGATCATGAGAAAGCTCCTAAAGATGTTGCCGTCAAGCTACAACTCCATCGTTCATGTGTCTCTTTCAAGCGAATTTGGCTACTCTCACCGTTGATATTATACTCGACAAGCTCACGACCTATAAGGGATACATGTTGGGCAGCCTATAAGGGATACATGTTGGGCAGCTCCACAGACTCTTAGTTGCCCAAGAATATTGCCCTTCAAGTTGATCAAGAATCTCCCAATGGCAAGAACAAGAAGAAGAAGAAGGTGGAGTAAGATGAGGATGAGGAGAGTGATAATGAGGACCCTGCACTTCTGATGAAGTAGCTATTTCGCAAGGGAAGACTCTCATCTTCTAAGAGAAACTCTAGGTGCTTCAATTGTGGCAAGAAGGGCCATTTTGCTAAAGAGTGTCCCAAGCCCAAGAAGGAGAGCAAGAAGGAAGCCTCTAATGAGAGTGATGATGAAGAACGCAAGCCAAAGAGAAAATTCAAGAAGAAGTTCTTTGTCAAAAAAGAGAGCAAGAGCAAGGAGAAGAAGTCCTCGCACAAAGCTTATATTGTTGGTGAATGTCAAGTGAAGAAGAGCTCTCAGGTATTGCCATGACAAGCTCCACCAATGAGCTACCACCACCTCCACTTTGCTTGATGACCTGAAGTTGTGAGGATGATGATCTTGAGAAAGAAGAAGAGAGCTATGATGATGAAAATAATGGACCGAGCTACAATGACCTTGTCCTCTACCTTGAGAAGGCCAACAAGACCATCATCAAGAAGATCGAGGTGGTGACCAAGGTGTATGAAGTTGCGGTATTTCGAGTTCGAGAGCTTGAGAGGGAGCTCAATGCACTCAAGCATTCTCATGGTGTGCTACATGAGTCTTATGAGGCATTGGTGCGCTCCCATGGAGCCCTTGATCTTAACTCTTTCTTTAACTCTCTTAAGCATTTAAATGAACCTTCTACCTCTTGCAATCTAACCCTCTCCGAGTACTACTCTTGAGCCATCTATTTTGAAGGAATACACGAAGCTCAAGGAGGAGAGAGAGGCCGTAATGGATGCATTTGAGCGGCTTACTAGAGGAAGGCAAATTCAAAAAGAAATCCTAAGGAAGAATCTCATTAACAACCACAACCACAAAGGCTTAGGATCATATCCTTCCTCTATCAACATCATTGGCAACCAAGATGAGATACCCGAGTGGATAGTCTCGCTCCTGGCGGATGACTACTGTTGTGAGAAGGATTGCCTTGATGGCCACCGCTCCAAGGATTGTTCGAAAGTTAGCGAGCCTAAGATTATTCGTAACACTAACCTTTTCCATGAGGACGTGTATTACAAGCTTTTCAGGGATAAAAATGGAAAAGTGAAGGCCAAGCCGCTCGAACCACCTAATGATAAGAGGACAATCAAGAAGATATGGGTCCCCAAGGTGATCGTGGACCGAGAGAGGAAGCCTAAACTCTCTTGGGCTCTCAAGATGAAGTAAGGGGCCTAGGTGGTGGACTGTGAAGTGAATTGAAGATTTTTGAAGTCCACCACATGTCGAACGAGCTACAACGCCAATCTACTTCTCAAGAAGGTTATTCTTGTACATAGTAGAGTAGATTTCTTTTCTTGCATTGCATGGTTGTTAGGACTCCTCTATGGACCAGATGTTTTGCACTATCATGCATCATGTGTAAAAAGATAAAATAAAAGAACAAAAAATTAGATTGGTGACTAACGACCTTGAGATATCCATATGCATAGGGGAAGAGCTTGAGAATGTGGTTTGGCTATCTCAAGGAAAAGCGGCAGGCATATGGGGAATAAGCTTGAGATGGGCCAAACTTGGCACTGAATAGGTTTCTTTATGCAATGTATTTAATTTGCTTGTATCTACATGGCATGCTTTAAATTCTCTTGCATTAGTCTAGCTTGTTTGCATACATTGCATATAGGAACCGCGGAGGAGGCGTCTTACTCTATGAAGAAAGTGACTACATCGTCCATATGGATTCACATACACCACAAGGAGTAACCAAAGCAATTGTTGAGCTTCATGCCCATTGAACCCAGCGCTTAATGGTCTCTAACATCCATTTAGGTGGATCGTGAACAAAGGTTCATATATTTTCTTTTTTGTAGCCTCCTTGTCGCTTTGGTTTTTATCACTCGATCTTAATTACAATTTACGAAAATGCTAAACTCTTCGTGAGTTATCTATTTGCAAAAGAGTGTTTGAGAGTTCCCTTTCTAGGCATGTATGGTGTTTATTTGGTTCTTTGGTGAGGACACTTAATGTCTAGAATGAATTCCTTGAGGTCACCGGACATTCCGGCGCCTTCACCTGACAGTCCGGTGATTGTATCTTGGAACCGAGTGACCTGCAGATTTGGATAGTCACCGGACATTCTGTCGGGTTCACTCGACAGTTCCGTGATTCGAAGATGAAGCGGTTGCTTCACTGAAATCAAAATTCTCTAGACATCAGATAGTCGAGACTTTTATAGTCACCAGACAATCTCTTGAAGACAGGACAGTCGGGTGTTTGGCGTTTTCGACGAGATCTCGACCGTTCCTTGATTTCATTTAATCCTGGGCATCAATCTGTTTTTATCAATCTGCACCTGCGTGTTCCTCATCAATTCCAAACCGTGTGCACCCAACCGCCGTTCGCAGTCGTCACCGCCGTGCGCCACCCGCTTTCAGCCGTCCTCGCCTCTGTCACCGTGCCTAGCGCCACCGTCTTCAGCCGCCGCCGTGCCCTTGCCGCCTAGCCGCGCCTGCGCTTTGCAATGCCTCGCCGCAGCCTGCTCCACGCGTGCCACCTGAGGCTAGCCATCGAGCTCTTCCACCTCCTGCTCACCGCCCATTGCAAGCTCCACCTCGACTTGTTTTCTTAGCTGTCATCTTGCGTTCCACCAAAACCCTCGAGGGTTTTAGCTTTGGGGGTGATCGGTTGATCTTTCGGCATGTTCTTCGGCGGATTTTGGCTCTTCTCCTGCAGGGTATTTTGTTCTATCACTTCCATTTCATCGAAAATGCCCCGCATGCATTGTTTGTTAATTAATTGAGAAAATTGGTATTATTGCTTAAAGGTTTCACTTTTTATTGCCAATCGACGTGATTAATTGACAATTTACTGTACTTAGTGCCATATTGAGGTCATCTCTTACATATTTTGATATGGCATACAGTCTCCTATCGCTAGTGTCACAATTTGGATATGTTGCTATTATATGAATTGTGGCATTAGTCTGTCGACATCACTGTTGTGCTTATTTTCTTTATTTGATCAGTGGTATGTCCTTGATTCCACTGCTAGGACTTCATTTTGAGTCGTTTACCTTTTGTGCTTACAACCTATATTTTATTCCTATGTGGTGCAATGATAGTTGGACAGTGGGTCAGGATAGGACAGAGTTAGCGGCAGTTCAGAGGTTTCTGCGACAATTCAGAAGTTTCTGTGATAGTCCAGACCACTCTTGGACGAGTTAAGAGCCAAGCTCTTAATCCTTTTTTGTTGTGTCAGCTGGTCAGAGTTTCTTGCAGTTGATCTTTCAGACAGTTGACAGTATGGGCAGGCAGAGATCGAGTTCTGAGGAGAAAGGGTAGGGCAAGGCAGTTGAGACAGAGAAGAAGAAGAAGAAATAGAGAACAGGTGACCCAGAGTGGGACAGAGCCTTAGCTGCTGTAGATGTGGACGTTCCTCCACATAGGGGGTCAGGTGCTCTCAGGATAGGAGGAGCTGAGAGTCAGGGGGAGCTAAGGAGGTTGACCCGACAGAGAGTGGTGACCACTCCTCTAGTTATAGAGGTGCAGCCGCGGAGAGCTCGTGCCAGTAGGCAGTCGAGAACCGCAGAGAAAGAGGCAGCCCAGCGGAGTTCACTGCAGAGGACATAAAGGTACCCTCGTCTGAGGTCTGGGGTCTACGAGGTTTGCACGTCTAGAGCCGAGAGAGCTCGCCGGGCCATGGGTAGGATTGCAGAGGTGGAGGTTGATTTGTTGAAGCTGAAGGGCCCAGCCATCAAGGCCAAGAGGAGAGTGGACTTCACTGCTTGGGTCCCCACTGGCATACACGCGGATGCTGGTTAGCATTGGACAGTTCTTAAGCGGAGGATTTATGAGGCCTAC
This sequence comes from Zoysia matrella, assembly GCA_001602295.1. Lineage (NCBI taxonomy): Eukaryota > Viridiplantae > Streptophyta > Magnoliopsida > Poales > Poaceae > Zoysia > Zoysia matrella. The sequence goes on from BCLG01000547.1 coordinate 121,697, forward strand.
AGGAGATAGCTTGCCACCAAGGGCAAGAGCTCAGTGTTTGCTGCACATTACGACTATTCTTTAGAGGCACTGAGCAGAGGAGCATATCTCATATCTGTCTGGTCTTTCTGACATGATCACTCAGCCCCTGAGGTATAGTGTGGACGTGGTGCTTGAGTTTTACGCCTCACGGTGGATCTCTCCAGACCGCTCATATCTCTGGTTTATATATAGAGGAGAGCCACACAGATTTGAGAGGACTGATGTCTTGTCTGTTCTAAAGTTTGTATCTTCAGATACTCAGATCCACACTCTGGCCCATCTGGATTTCTCACCGCCGTTCAGACCGTTTGGAGGGATGAAGAAGAGTGATGAGAGGATGAGTATTGCTTTCTCGCCACCTCATCGGGAGCACTACTCGAGGCACCCTTTGCGCTTGACACACGAGGCACCTGTACTGAGAGGGTTGCTTGGGAGGTCAATAGCGCCTCGAGCTGGTTACAGAGAGCGTGTGATTATTCGGCACCAGTGGCTGCTATGTTTTCTGCTGAGGTACGAGGACTTTGACTTGACAGACTTGCTGCTAGCTCAGACGGAGGATGTGATCTATGAGGGGAATGAAGCTCGTTAGTTACCTTTTGCCCCTACATTTGCCTAATGCTGAGAAGAGCTGGTGTGATTACTGAAGAGGAGTACACGGCATTGCCAGAGATTACCACCTCCTTCAGTCTAGCAGAGCCATCCGACTCTAGGGTTCTTGAGTTTCAGCTTCACTGAGCACCCCTGGAGGAGAGACCACAGCCTCAAAGGATGTTGAGACTGAGGCACCGAAGGGAGCACAGCCGGGTGCTGGGAGCACTGAGGTTCAAGGTCAGGCCGAGACTCCGACATCTCGAGCTACACTAGATCCTGCACTTGCTGTTAGGTTGGATTCTATTCAGATAGAGCACGCCGAGCAGAGGAGATACCGAGAGGAGTAGGATGAGCGGATTCGCCGAGAGAGGGCCGAGTTTGAGGAGAGGATCCGACTCGAGCGTTGCCAGATTGTGGAGCGGCTTCAGATGGATAGGGAGATTGCACAGGAGAGACGATTGAATAGGGAGTTACACGAGAGGTTGCAACACACAGTTTGAGATAGCAGCGGCTATTTCGTATATGTCTGCCAGATTCAGAGCTATCGCATCTTTTCTTCATGGGATCAGTATGCCACCACTACCTGCATTTCTGACGACCACGCTACTAGATCCTCTGCCTTTACAACACCGGCCTACTACACCTCAGCCTCAGTATTCTTCAGTGCCAACCTTCACATCTGAGTTGCAGAGCCACAGTTAGCAGCAGCAGCAGTCCACATTCTCTACACTGCTCTCAACCTCTCTTTCATTGTTTGTACCTTTTACGGTAGTCAGCACAGCCATGACTACTGGAGGGGTCAGTGTTCCTGTTACTACTTCTCAGTTCTCTCCAGTTTTCTCGTACTCCATGTTGGTCTTGTTTGATTCAGCTGAGCTGAGAGTGTCAGTGCCAGAATTAGAGTCAGAGACGGTAGTTGGTAGTTATCTGCTTGCTCTGAAAGTTCTTTCTTTCGAGCTACCACTGCTGAGTCAGCTTTGACAGAGCCACCGCCAGAAGGCTTTAGAGATAGAGTCAGCAGCCACAGCCAAGTAGCCCAGAGTGTTAGATACATATATCCTGGTTGAGGCCGCATACTCACCAGAGGAGACAGCTCATACCCTTGCCAGTGCCGACCAGCCAGCTATCAGTTGAGGGCAAAGAGCTATCCCCAACGTCTTCTTCAGACTTGAGCACTATTGATGATGTTGAGCAGCCAGGAGGAGATCAGTCAGCAGCAGCAGTTCAATCTTCAGAGGAGCAGCCTCTGACCGTCACTGCACCCAGCTCTTTAGCTGTACAGGATTAGATCTTCTTAGGAGTTGGGTGAGAGACATGAGGTGTATCGTCTTAAGGGCTAGCTGTCTAGGGGGAGGCTGTGTATTGGTAGTTAGGGCTCTGGTTTTTTATTTGGCGAATTTCATGGCTCTTCTGTGACATTTTGATAAGCTTATATTTTATTCAACTCTTTTAGCTCATTGGAATGCACATGGTTTTAGACTAACCCCGTGGATTCATTGTGTATAGCACCTAGTGCTTTATCTATTTTTGCAGGCTTTTTGTGCACATGCGCTCCTGTTCCATTCTCTATCGTACATCTTCTTTGTCAAACCAGTGTTCTCCAATTCTATATGCTTCCTCAGTGCCATCTTTTTGGATGATTAGATGACAAAGGGAGAGAGAGAGCTAACAAACAAGGGGAGAACCGGAAGAGAGCAACGCTTCCTAACCATGACAAAGGTGGGGAGCTATTGCAAATTTTTTCTGAGCAGTCATCAAGGTAAGGGGGTAAGTGTTCTTTTGAGATGCATTTTATTCTTTATCTTCTTTTATCTTGTTTGAGCTGTTTGTGAGTACTATAGTTGTCATCAATCACCAAAAAGAGAAAGATTGTTAGCTTCATGACCTTTGAAGTTCACTAAAAGGTATAAATTGATTTTGGTGATTGAATAGGCATCATAGGTAACGGTTGTGATTGTACATACCACCCCGCTAATTCTACATCAAACATGGTGGGCTTCCACGGTAGATGATAAGGACGAAGCCTAGAAGAAGAGTTTTCGGGCGTCGAAGGACCAAGACTAAGGACTAGCTAGAGAGTACATAGAAATGCCGGTACTATTAAGGGGGTAAGGTCATTTGTCTCCTATCATACAAGTGTTAGAGGGTGTGAATGCTCCTTAGATCCTCATAAAAGCATTAAAGATGGCAAAAGAAGCGAAGTCGAAGATTGAAGCTCAAGTCCATCTGAAGATTCAATCACTGGACAGTCCGGTGGATGGGTAGTTTGGGCTTTTGAATCTTATTTGGCGGATTTTATTGGCTCTTCATGACATTTTGATGAGCTTGTGTTTCATTTGACTCTTTTAGCTCATTGAAATGCACTCGATTTTTTAGACTAACCCCGTGGTTTCATTGTGTTTGGCTCCTAGTACTTTATCTATTTTGCAGGTTCCTTTTTACATGTGCGCTCCCTTCTCATTCTCTATTGTGCCCTATTCTTTGTCAAACCAGCGTTCTCCCTCTCTATATGCTTCCTCAGTGCCATCTTTTTAGATGATTAGATGACAAAGGGGGAGAGAGAGCTACCAAACAGGGGGAGAACCGGAGGAGAGCGAGGCTTCCTACCCTTGACAAAGGAAGAGAATTCTTGTAAAATTTTTCTGAGGGGTAAGTGTTCTTTAGAGATGCGTTTTGTACTCTATCTTCTTTCATCTCTTTTGAGCTGCTTGTGAGTACTATGGTTGTCATCGATCACCAAAAAGGGGGAGATTATTTAGCTTCATGATCTTTGAAGTCCCCTAAAAGGTTTGAATTGATTTTGGTGATTGAATGAACAACCATAGGTAACGATTGTGTTGTTGGTACCACTCCGCTGATTCTACTTCAACATGGTGGGCTTCATCGGTGGATGACAAGGACGAACCCTAGAAGAGGAGTTGCCGGATGTTGGAGGATCAAGGCTAAGGACTAGGTAGAGAGTCCATAGGATCGCCGATGCTATTAAGGGGATAAGGTTATTTGTCTCCTATCATATAAGTGTTATAGGGTTGGAATGCTCTTTAGATCCTCAGAAAGCATTAAAGATGGTAGAGGAAGCGAAGACAAAGACCGAAGATTAGATTCAGTCAAGGACAGAGTCACCAGACAGTACGGTGAGGTCACTGGACAGTCCGGTGAGCCAAGACTTCGGAGTCCAAAGAGAGGAGCTCTCGAGAGTTTCTGTAGAGAAGACACCAGACAGTCCGATGTGATAGTCACTGGACAATCCGATGAGGTCGAAGCTGAAGTCCAGAGAAGATGTCTCTGGGAATCCAAAAGTGAAAATCACCGGACAGTCTGATGTCCTATGGAATGGATTCTAGAGAGAGTGTTTCCTTGGCTGAGGAGGAAGAAGGGTCACCGAACAGTCTGTTGGTCGTGTCACCGGACAGTCCGGTGATTGCATAAAGCAGTCAGCTTTTTGACATCACGTCTCATTGGTTGTTTCTGGGCTTAGAGCCTATTTAAACTCTGGAGGGGGATGTTGTCCAGCATGCCTGAGGTCTGAGCAGTTGGAGCCAACTTGTGAGAGGCTAAGGGACACCATAAAGAGAGCACATTGCAAGATTGGAGATCTTTGGTGCTAGTAGAAAAGTTATAGGGAGCATTCATACACTTCTAGAGCTTGTAGGGCTTGAGAGGAGTGATCTTTGCCTATTACTCTTGGTGTGGGCAGCCTAGACTGGTTAAGAGTCGAGGATCGAGCTTCCGAGGAGACTGTGAAAGACATCGCCAAGTTTGTACGTGGTTCTAGGTCCCCCGCTCGAAAGGGACATCAAGAGGGAGTACCCGAGCTTCGGAGGCTTGCTCTAGCTCTTAGATTAGGGGATTAGGGGAAGGCGCCTACCTTCTGAGACCTCGGGAAAAATCACTGAGCACTCTCTGTCTCACTCTCTTTATTTACCGCATTTACTTATTGTTTGAGTAGTGTGATTGGTTGTTCTTTGATTCTTCTTGGTGGCTATCGTGCTAGTGCTTGCTTGTTGTTATTCTCATTCCACTAGCATTGTTATTGGTCTTGGCCTACTAGAATTGTTTAGTTTTTCTTCTGTTGTGATCGAGTCTTATAGTTTAAGTTCTTCGCAAAATTAGTTCTATAAGTCCACCAGTTCAACCCCCCTTTTCGACGTCCTTGATCCTTTCACCGCATAATTCATCAAGCATGTCGTCTAACTTAGGAATAGGATGACAATATCTAATGGTGATATTGTTAATGGCTCTACAATCAACATATATTCGTCAAAAACCATCTTTCTTTGAAACCAAAAGAATAGGAACAACACAAGGACTAAGGCTCTCATGTACATACCTGTGGTCCAAAAGGTCTTGGACTTGTCGCTGAATTTCCATAGTCTCCTCAGGGTTGGTTTTGTAGGCGGCGCGGTTTGACAGGCTCGCTCCAAGAATCAAATCAATCTGGTGCTCAATCCCTCACATGGGTGGTAGTCCTGGGGGTGTCTCGTGTGAAAAGACATCATGATACTCCTGCAAAACGTTAGAAATAGGAGAAGACAAAGAAGAAGCAAGATACTCAAGTGAAAACAACGCATCCTTGCATACCAAAGCATAACATTAAGCATTTTCATCATAAATTTCAGCATGGTCAGATTTTGTTGCAAGCATTAAAGGACTTTTCAATTTTATTGCTTGCTGATTTTCAGGTGTAGGAGGATGTTCTTTCTCTCATTAGCAATTTTATCCCTATCAGCTTGTATAATTTCAGCAGGGATCAAAGGTAATAAAGTAATTTTCTTTCTTTTATGCATGAATGTATATTTATTACTTTTACCATAGTGGATAGCATCATTATCATGTTCCCATGTACGACCCAATAACAATGAACAAGTTTGTATAGCTACAACATCACAATCCACATAATCAACATAGGTGCTAATGGAGAAAGTGACTCGACAAGTTTTCGTTACATTTGCCTTACCAGAGTCGTTTAACCACTGGATATGGTACGGATGTGGATGTGGTCGTGTGGGCAAGTCAAGCTTAGTGATCAAATCAGTACTCACTAAGTTGTTGCTGCTCCCGCCATCAATGATCACACGTGCACGCTAGTTCCTGATCACAAAGTAAATCTGAAATAGATTATGCCATTGAATCTTATCAAGGTGTACCTTATCAAGGTGTACCTATGCGGAGGGCGCTCATTGAACAATGATGGTCTTGTAGGCCAAAGTATCATCACCACCAAATACTTATCCATCATTATCGTCTAGAATCTTATCATCAGATTCTTCATCCTTGACATCCGAAGTGCTTATGTATCCTCTATCTTCAATAGCAACTTATGCCCGCTGACTTGGGCAATCTCGCTGTACATGACCCATGCCATAGCATCTATGGCACTTGATGTTGGAGGAGCATCCTGTGGAGGTACTGGAGGATGTATTCCTGTTGGGTACCTGTGAAGAAGGCCTACTCGAGTCCGAAGATTGCACCGAAGGGGTTGGTTTTGGTGCTATTGTAGTGTTGGAGGTGGTGGAAGGCCTCCTGCTCGTTGGTGGTGGCGTACGTGTGGTCGAAGAAGAAGGAATCATCGACCGTGGAGTGTATGTGCGGCTGCTGTTCTGGAGTTGTCGTCTCTGCAATTCTTTTTCTGCAAGCACAGCAAGGTGGAACAACTGCTCACAGAATCATAGTCTTTATAATCAATTATGTCCGGAATTTCACAACACAACCTAGCATAAAAACGACAAAGAGTATCCTCGAAGTCCTCTTTTATCCCACAACGCATCATACCCTTTTGTAACTCAGCAAAATATTCTTGAACAGATTTATCATGTTGTTCTAAGCGTTGCAATTTTTTACGCAAATCTCTTTGATTGGAAGGAGGAACAAAATGGTTACGCAAAGCATCTTTCAATCTATCCCAACTATCAAGTTGAAATGCGCTTTGCAAACACTAGTCCACCAATGTAAAGCAAAATCTTGAAACTCACTAGTAGCTGGTCTAACTCTATATTGTTCAGGAACTAAGTGAGATGTAAATTTTTTCTCTACAACCATCTCCCAATCAAGATAAGTCTTAGCATCATAATTGCCAGAAAAGGGTGGGATGGTAAACTTAATCTTAGCGAAAGGTTCGTAAGGAACACGATGTTTCAGACCGATCCAATGAAGGATGTATTCTGTAGAAAATCATGAAGATGTCTGAAATTGCACCTAAAATTTTGTAAATTCACAAAGGTCCACTTCCAGGGGGAATTTCATCTTGAAATTTTTTTTAAACCCCGACTTCGAGTTCGTTTGAGAAAGTTATGCCTGTTTTACCGAAAGGTGCCCGGGACACATTTTTTGGAAGGTGAGAAACACAATTGGGAGGAAATCGGGTGGGGATTTTGTGGACGATTGAGCAGCGGATGATTATGGAGAGGCGGATCTATAAAGGGTGGATCTTTTTGTGGTCGAGATATGGGGTGGGTGGGTTGGATAAAATTTCGATGCAAAGAAAACAAATAACAGATGTAAACATGGTAACAGATCTGAATGATGCAAATGATGAAGGCAAACAACTGGATGCAAAAAAATTTTGAATCCAGCAACCAAAACACAAACTAGAGACATAAACTCAACAGTACGAACTTTGAAATAAAATTATGCAAAGGCGAAACACGGCTTGGACAGGGAAACACCTAATGATCTACTATTTTTTTTGTGTTGCGGCTTTTCTGTGGACGATAGGATGAATGCAAAATAAACAAGGATAGATGTGAACCTGACGGTATACCTAAAGCTCTGATACCACTTGATGTGGACGTGGTTCTCGATCTTTCGTCAGGTTGTGATAACTGTCGATTTGGTGGAGATGCGACACATAATCGATCCGATCTCAAATCAACACGATTCGAACCCCGCAATCGCAGCACCACTTCTCTGGTTATCAACCGTGCGCACACGATTGACCTCGCCAAGAAGGCTACTCCTAGCCTGTGAATCAAAGAACATAAGCAAGAACAAGAACTCAACTTAATTTTGAAATCTAAATTAAAATCATGAAGTTGGAAAACCAATAAACTGTCAAATGATGAAACTGTTTAGAAACAGATGAAAACTAATCAAAACCTAACCCAAATCATAATAGCTATTATTTATATAGAGTTTAGGACGACCTCAAGGGGAAAACCCTAACACTAATAGACCTTAAAAGATACACAGCCCAAAGGCCGAAAGATAGTGTCGCAGCACCCGAGGCAGTTTCTAGACGTCATCTTGTTTTAACGATTCTCGCTGATTCTGGTCGAATTTCAAGATGAGACTGGTGCCATTGTAAAGGTATGTTCTTAGCTTTCCAAAAGTATCTAGAATATACAAAATATAGCCGTACGTGACTTGGGCGTCTATTTTAGTGCGGACTGCTCCTGAACCCGGTGGCAACTCGACTCCGAGTTGGATTGAATCTCCTCCGAGGTTCAACTTGCTTTGCTGGTTTTGAGCATCTTCAAGTCCTTCTTCATGCTCTCTTGAACCACTCCAAGGTTTTTAATCATGATAAAATCATTAGGTAGCAATCTATTCTCAAAAAAAGGAAGACAAGTATTTAGGAACGAGCTCACCTCTAAATTAAATTGCCGTGCACGAGCTGTTATGATTGTACTATCTATAGTTGGTGGAGGAGCATTGTGTGTATCCAATGATGGGATGTCCTCATCACCCACCGCTAGGATTTCTTTGTAAGTCACTTGCCTGTGTTGCTTACAACCCGTTATCTATTTCTATGTGGTGCAGTGATAGTTTGAGCAATAGCAAAGGACATAGGACATGATCAGAGGTTTCAGCGGTAGTCCAAATCTTTCTTGGATGGGTTAAGAGCTAAGCTCTTAATTCCATCTTGTTGAGTAAGCTTGTCAGTGCTTCTTTTAGCGACAGTTGTGCTTTGAGTGACAGTTGACAGTATGGGCCATCAGAGACCATATGCAGAGGAGAAGGGGAAAGGGAAGGCCATAGAGTCATAGAAGAAGAAGAAGCAGAGGACAGGAGATCCCGATTGGAATCGTGCTCTAGCAGCGGTGGATGTAGATGTACCTCCGGAGAGGAGTGGAGTGTTGAGGATCACAGGTGCAGAGGGACAGAGAGAGCAGAGGAGGTCTACCGGACAAAGAGTGGTGACCACACCCCTAGTCACAGAGGTGCAGCCGCAGAAAGCTCCTGTCAATTGTTCACGATAGATGAGAGCCACGGAGGGAGAGACAGCCCAAACAACATACCGTCGAGGCCACAGAGGTGTCCTTATTCCAAAGCTAGGGTTTGCTCAATTTGCACTGCCAGTGCTGAAAGAGCTCACAGGGCCATGCCTAGAGTCACAGAGGAGGAGATTGATCTTTTGAAGATCAAGGGCCCAGCCATAAAGGCCAAGAGGGAGTTGATTTCACAGTATGGATCTCCGCAGCACGTGATGAGTACATCACTCCTTTAGATACACGTAATACTCCTCAAATTAGTATTAATGGCACTCATGGATGACAGTTGAGATTAGAGGTGAGCTCGTTCCTAAATACATGTCTTCCTTTCTTTTAGAATAGATTGCTACCTAATGATTTTATCATGATTAGGAGCATTGGATAGGGTCAAGGGAATTATGAAGATGGACTTGGAGATGCTCAAGATCAACAAAGTATATTCAACCCCGGAGGATATCCAATCCAACTTGGGTTCGAGTCCGAGTTGGACTCCAAGAGCATCCTGCACTAAAACGGATGCCCTGGTCGTATACGAGCTCTGTTTTGCACTAAAACGGAAAGCTAAGGAGATAATCTTTCTAACAGCACTGGTCTCATCTCAAAATTCGACCGGAGACAGCAGAAAGCATTAAAACAAGATAACATCTAGAAACTACTCTGGTGCTGCGAAACTATCTTTTGGCCTTTGGGTCGTGTATCTTTTCTAGGCCCATTAGTATTTGTGTTTCCTCCTAAGCATGTCCCAACTTCTATATAAATAGTAGACACCATCATTAGAGTTAGTTTTTGCTTAGTCTCATCTGTCATCTAACACTTTCGCTGTTTGACGGTTTGTTGGTTTTCCAACTTCATGATTTAGTTCAGATTTTGCAATTAAGTTTTGTTCTTTCTTGTTCTTGCTTGTGTTCTTTGATTCACAAGCTGAGATTAGCCTTCTTAGCGAGATCAATCATGTGTGCACGGTTGATAACCAAAGAAGAAGTGATGCTGCGATTGCGGGGTTTGAATTCCGTTGATTTGAGGCCGAATCGATTGTGTGTTGTATCTCCACCAAATCAAGAGTTACCACGACTTGACGAAAGATCAGGAACACGTACACATCAAGTGGTATCAGAGCTTTAGGTATACCATTAGGTTCACATCTATCCTTGTCAATTTTGCATTCATCCTATCATACACAGAAAAGCCGCAAAAAAGTAGATTGTTAGGTGTTCCTCTGTCCAAGCCGTATTTAGCCTTTGCATATTTTATTTTGGAGTCTGTAGTGTTGGGTTTGTGTTTTGGTTGATGGATTTTAAAATCTTTTTGCATCCAGGTGTTTTCTTTTATCGTTCATCTGTTATCGTATTCAGATCTGTTATCATGTTCATATCTGTTATCGTGTCACATCTATTATATATAATGACTAGTAATTCTTACCTTTCAGTAAGACTTGATATTACGTGCTTTCACCAATCCCGGGAAGCACGTTGGCAAGCACGTTTATCACAAGTGAATAAACAAGGATAAGAATAATTAATTCAACGAGATCATCCATAAAACTCACTGAACATCTCAAGGCGAGACAAGACTATCGAGACTCTAGGAACCGAGACAGTAGCGGGAACAACAAGCGGGAGCAAGCACAAGACGACCATTCTCCTCCACAGACAACTCGAGTGCAGGAGTGAACCTCAAACCACAACTGGGAAGCAAATGAGAACGATCTTCTAGCTGACCTCTGAAAGAGGAGCATAAAAGCCGTGAGTACATGAATACTCAGCAAACAGCGCACTACATAGAAATAATGTATGCACGCATGGGTAATTTCAAGGATGGAAGCTGTCTCAAGTGCTAAATGCAAGCTTAAGCATTTTATTTTAAAGATGCAAGAAGTTTTATTTTAAAACAATCTAATTTTATTATCTTGCCCCGCAGGGATCTCCGTTATCTCGAATGGGGTTCATTTTTAATGCCGGTGTAATCTCCACACCCGGCCACAACTCAAAGGCCAGAGTCCAAAACATTTCAAAACAGAGGTAGAGGGAAAAAAACAAAATTACTCAACGAGGAGCACAACTCATGGGGTGTCCTTCTAAAAGGATGTGTCAATGCAATTGACTATAACTCTGCAGAGTGTATGCACCTAGTCCCATGAGAAGTGCTGCTGGGAACCATCGTCGTAGCCTCAACGAACACACAAGACCTATCCACAAGCTTTAACTGGTGTTAGCCATCCTCCAAGATAGGGATCCCAGTCTCCTATGTTGCCAGGTCCTGGAGCTGTGAGGAGCCTTCCACTGATTAGGTAGGGTATCTCGACCTCTTGATGGGAGTCGAAACTCAACAGCACACTAACACAACACCGCCGACCCACGTGTAAACTAGTCTCAGCAAGCTTAAAGATCAAGCTTCTGCCCATACAAGGTAACATGGTATGCATGGAAATCGACTAAGCGTACAAGGCTCGAAGAACTAGATCCTTAATTGCTGGGGCAGGCTATCTCTTCAACCTCAACTCTAAAGCTCTCAGAAGGCCCAAGGCCGAAACCTCCTGTGTACCCGCAATAGGTACGCCCATAGGGACTTCCCAAGAGTCTCCTAGAACCTCAAACTCCTACCTGCCCCCGCTAAATAGTATGTATAGAGTTATTTGCAAAACTCACATTTGAATCATAGTTCAAAAGCATTTGACACAAATTCCATTTTATAGTGATAAGGTGTGAAGTATAGTAAATAGACGCAACTAAGCATGGCTAAGCATAAAAGTAAAGCAATAGTAATAAAGCAATCCTAGGGCTCATACTATGTGGAACAGTAAATAGGCACGGGTTGAGAATGTTGCTAACATATTTTAAACAGTTGGCATGCAAATTATTTTCAAACAAAACATGCAGTTTAAAAAATTGGGATCCAAGTTTGGTCTAGGAGTGTGGCTTGCTTTATGAGTCGAGATCCCATCCAAAATCTAGGTCCTCATGCAGAACGGTCCTCAAGAACTCAACAACATCTCCAACTGGACAAACGACATGAAAAACGGGTGAGAAACTGAAAAGGACGACTCAACAACTACTAGAACGAACTCTACTAACAGATACATGGATCAGAAAAGAACTGGCTCCAGGACACGGTCTTTTGATCGTGTCTGGGGGAAAGACACGGATTGGGCTGAACACGTGAGATTCAGGGTCCAGACACGGTAGATGGCACATGTCCAGGCCTCCAATCACACGTTGTCCCAAACAAGAAAGATCTAGGGATGGGACATAGTCATAACGACGTGTCCCGAGGCCGGATCACCAACTGACTCGATCGTCAGTGATTTGAGGTTAGGACACGATCACAACAATGTGTCCTGGGCATTGCCATTGATCGACCACGTGTGACTTGGGGTTCGGACATGGTAATCGGCACGTGACCCGGCAACAATTACCACCCATCCCCAACGCACACGAACTGAGGCCTGGACACGATCACACCCACGTGACCACGAGCTGGGTCACCGCCAGACCGTGGACACTTGTCCAAGGGCTTAGACACGGTGCCTACTACCTCTATCACGGGATGGTCACCGGCTGCACGTCTAGAGAATGAACAGGTGTTGAACATGATCATGGCCGTGTGACCCAGTGCTGGGTCACAGTCGAACCTCACGCGCCGGGTGCGTGACCCGCAGCACGGTCAAAGCCTGCCCGACAGCCCACAAAACAGAACTTTGACACAGACAAACCTATGGCAGAACCGCCCTAAAGACCATGGGTAGCTCACCGACAGGATCATATCGAGTGATATTGAACGACAATACCCAAATATTACAGCACGAGCGATAAGATAAAATATAGGAAATTGATTTAAAGTCTTATAATAAGGTTCAAGTTGTCTTAGGATAGATATTTAAAAACAGAGTTTCAAACAGTGCGAAAGTGATACACAACGGCAATACACTCAGCGGTTTCCTACACTTGAGACATGCCTTGTCCTAAGATATGCTTCACTCCTCACAGCCTGAGGTAGGTAAAGAGGGAACCCAGTCAATAGACCAGTCCGCAGCGGTTCACCTTCTCACACCACCTTGCCGCTGGTCACACCAACCTGCAGAAAAGTCTACACTTAAAAAGAGAGAAACAACAAATCGTGACTACTAATTACTCAGCAATACATACCCTTCAAAAATGGCTAACTACTGCCGACTCCTAAGCATGAGAAGGCTGACTCATAGGTGGGTTCTTTGTCCAAAAACATAGTGCTAATGGTGAATCCTTACTTTTCTATTTTAGCAGTAAGTTAAGTTAAAAGAATATAAATTTAGTTTGCACTATATACTATATCAAACTTGGTTGCCAAACAATGTATAATAAATATCTCAAACAAATCATATTCACTTCATCATTCACATTCTTACTATGATGTAACTCAGTGAGACAAGCCATACTCGTTACTGTGAGAGGCAGCGATTATAATCCATTTACATCCTGCAAGAGAAACCTGAATTACACGACATGTATGCGCTTCTTGGAAGCCGCACGTGCATCCTTTCACAACAATGCCAAAGGGTGGGTCCGATGCCCACCTCTCCCAAGATTAGGGTCCTCCATGCGATCACCATACCGAGTGCATCCATGGTTAGACAAGTCTTTCTCAACTCCTCACCAAAAGAGAGGTAGGGTTACGTCCAACCACTACGGTATGGAGCTACGTCGGTTTACTGGGTTCTGTATATCCAGCATGTAATTAGTATTGTTCAAACTTGCTAAACAGGGCCACATTCGACCGGTCCTTAACCGACACAGATAGGGCTACCGCACACAGGATTTCTCTCCTGTTGCCAACCTATACTTCTCTGTCCGGACTCACATTCATCATATATGTGATAAGCTAAACCAGCCTTATCCTTTCATGCCATCTTCTAATGTCCATAGTAACCACCTAAAGCTCGCGAGTGAAGTTTCTCATTCACTCGACTTCCACCGTTAAATTAGACTCATAACCTAGCTCTACATCGAGTTACCTGTACCAAAAATACTTAACCCTGGGAAGGAATTCCTAATATGCAATCTAGGTTTCCAGTCAACTCCTAAAAACCTAATGTACAGTACATTAAGTATACATAGTGATAAAATGTAAAATGATGGAAATAGGGTTAGTGCACCGGGGTTGCCTTGGGTTTGTTGAGAGTTAGCACAAGCAAGAGCACGACCCACAGTAGCAGGGTCCTCGGCAGCAGCTTCCACAGGCCCAGCTTCAGCGTTGTTTCCTATATGCATGAAATGACACGCAAATTTAAACAAAGGACTTGCATTTTACAATATGGGATGACATGCTCATGTAATGAGATGGTAAAGATGATAAAGGATTTTATTAGGTTAAGGTGCTGCTGGTATTTATAGCTGGTATTTATATGAAAAGGGTTATGAGATGATTCCCTATAATACTTTTATTGTTGAAAATGAGAAAATTATTTTTACCATCCTTTAATATGGTTCTTGAAGATATAAATCCAAATTTTAATGGATCATAAAATCAAGTAGGCTACAAGTAAATTTCGGAACTAAGTTTAAAAATTATTGACAACCAGTTGATTTATAATGAATTAAATACCATCTAAGCTTAATAAATTATTTATAATTAATCTACAAGCCTATAAATTCTAAATAATCCTAGGATAACACTAATTAATCAGGGGAATGTGAATATAAATATTTCATATTTTATTAATGCATGAAATGGAGATATGCCCTTATGCATATCGAACAATGTTTAATTAATATAAAACATGCTAGTACATAAAGTGCAACTTTTATACTTCTAAAATATTCTACAGGTTACAAGGCTTCCAACGATATATTATTTGTAATTTTCCGAGCTCGGATGAAGTTTCTATGAAATTTTGAATTTTTGCTGATTTTCTGCGCAATTAATAAATGGGTTTCCGAAAATAAAAGGATTTTTCGGCGCCACGTGGTGGCTGCGCGGCCCAGCCACAGGGCGGCCCGCGGGGCACTTGGCCAATGCGGATCCCGGCCAGGCCGCACCGGATCCAGAGGCCAGCTCGGCCAGCCGGAACATTGCGCGGTGGCCGGTTCCCGGCGGCGCCTCGCTGGAGGCGGCCGTTCGGCGGTGCAGGCAGCGGCACTTGGAACCACCCCACACAGCGCGACGCGAGGAAGGCGATGAAGGGGTCGCTAGAGTGGGAAACCCACCAGAAAATGGCTGCCGGCAGCGAGCTGCAGTGACGGAGGTTCGGCGAGGGCTCGGCGGCACTGCATGGGACCAAACATGACGCGACCTGCTCGGAGAGCTAGAGGACGACGAGGAGAAGACCAGCACGGAGGTTGTCGACTTGGAAAATGGCCGTAGAGGGGTCGTCGACGGCGAGGGTGGTCGGTTTCAATGGCGGCCGCGGTGGCTTCCACAAATTCCTGCAAACCGAACACAATTTCAACCCAACAACTTGCAATGGGGGCACGCCAGGTAGCGGAGGAGCTAGATCCAAAAGGGATTCGTGGAATACGCACCGGAGAACTTGAATTTCGAAGAGAGGTGATGGTGACCAGTAATGGCCGAGTTTAGGGGAAAACTCAAATCCTGCTACGCGAGATGGGAAGGAGGAAAGGCAGCGGCGTGGGAAGCTAGAGCATGATCGTGTGCACCTTTCTCGTGAAGGACACGGCCAGGGTTGGAGCTCAAAGTCTCCTAGCAATGGGGAGCTCGAGGAGGGAGAAAGAGGCCAAGTGAGGGAGGGAGAGAAATGGTGCTGCTCCTGGTGGAGTTAATCGAGCCGGGAAGCTTTTGATGGAAAGAAAGGAGGGCACGGTAGAGGCTGACCAGTGGGCCCCACGTGACAGGAAGTGGCCCTGCACGCATAAAGCTTAAGCAATTTTAGGACAAAAGCGAAACAAGCAAATGAATTTGGATTGAGTTCAAACTCGGTATGACGAACCTGTAACATACGTTCTCCAACATAAACGACATGCACAGAGTTTTTCGAAAGAATGCAGAAGATATATAGTTTAGAAAATTGCTAATTGATAAGGAGGCTTGGAAAAAATCTGCCAAAAGCAGATGTCCAGCTTAATGCTTAGGCATTTTGTGCACAGAGAAAGGATGAGAAAACAATCTCGAAGAGGGTTGAAATTTGGTAGAACATTTCTTCAACATGTGGTCTATAAAATAACCAACATACACAGGTTCTTGCCAAGGAGGATGAAAGATATTGAATTTCGAAACTGGTTATCCGATAAGAATACATGGAAAGATCTGCTGCAAGCAGAACAATTAACCAACTTATGGAGTCTTAAAGAAATATCTCCTGAGCTCTGATGTGAACGAAACTTTGTAAGATGATAGAATAGATCAATAGGAAGAACTTTTACTTTGGAGTCAAGATAAAATTTTATTTGGATATTATTCTGCAATGGTCACAAAACAGATGACCGTTAAGAATTAGAAATCCAATTGGGCTTTTATAACTTCGATTGAAACCTTAGTGAATTTGTATAACTTCATGTTACTTAATCACTTTCTAGTTGTACCTTTGTTTCTTCTATTCCAAACACTTCTATCATTAAAGTTTGAATGTTCATTGATAAATTCGAATTCAAATTCAAATTTGAATTATTGACTTGAATTCCTTTCATCTTTTGAACTTTAAATTCTTAACTTCCGAATTTCTTTGTGCAAATTTTTATTCCTTGACTTAGAGGACACTAGTGTTATGTAACCTGCGTGACAACGACCTAAAACTAGGCTGATTGCTGCAGCATCAACCAAACACCCATAGAACACCCGACAACAACGATACTGGGTCCAAGACACAGCTGAACCCGTGTGTCGCAGACCCAAAACTGGCCCGATCACAACAAAACACGGATCGGCTGGCGGAACATGATATGGGGCCTGGACACAGCCGAACTGGCGTGTCCCTGCCCCAAAACTGAATCGGATTCCACAGCTCAACAATCAGTCCACAAGAGACGATCTGGAGCTTGGACACAACCGATTCAACATGTCTTTAGCCTAAACCACACGAGCTATGGATCGACTGAACCAATGGGAAAAGAACCAACGTGATGAGAGGATGAGTGTTGCTTTCCCGCCACCACATGGAGAGCACTACTCTAGGCTCCCCTTAAGGCTTAAACATGAGGCGCGTGTTCAGGTCTATTGCCCTGAGGGCTCTCTAGACAGAGCGGGTTATCATTCTACATTAGCAGCTGCTCTGTTTCTTGCTGAGGCATGAGGTTTTCAACATGACAGATTTGCTGCTTGCACAAATGGAAGATACGATATATAAGAGGATTGGAGCACCACAGTTACCTTTTGCTCCCTACATTTGCCTGTCGCTGGGAGAGCTAGAGTTATGTCTGAGGAGGAGTATTCAGTGTTGCCAGAGACCACCACCTCCTTTAGTCCAGTTGAGTCATCTAATTCCAAGGTTCTTCGAGTATCAGTTTCTCAAATCACCCTTGGAGGAGAAGAGACCACAGCCCCTGAGGAGTTTGAGCATAGGACTGAGGCTACATGTCGGGTCGAGACACCTACCTCTTGTGCCACACTTAACCCTGCACTTGCTGCCAGACTAGATGTTATTTAGGCAGAGTAGGCCGAGCAGAGGTGGTTCAAGCAGGAGTGCGAGGAGCAGATCAGAAAAGAGAGGGCCGAGTTCGAGTAGAGGATCAAACTCAAGCGCCTCCAGATTGAGGAGAGGGTAAGGATGGAGAGGGAGTTAGCTGAGGAGAGGAGATGGCAGGACAAAGAGTTTCACTAGAGGTCACAACGCACTCAGCTGGAGATGGCAGCGACCATATCATATATGTCTGGCGTGTTTGGAGCTATTGCATCATATCCCCACGGGATCGGTCTGCCAGCTCTACATCCTTTTCCGACAACCACGCTGCGGGGTTCCCTACCCTCACAATTACAGCCAATAGCTCCACAACCAGAGTTTGCATCAATGCCAGTGTTTACAGTGCAGCTTCAGCAGCCCAGCAGCAGCAGCCCAAGTTCAGTATTTTGCTCTCATCTTCGCTATCACCGTTTGTACCATTAGAGCAGCCAGTTCTTCTATGACTACCAGAGGAGCCAATGTGCCAGTGCCCGTTTCTCAGTTCTTTCTAGTTTCCTCATTCTCCATGTCGCCACTGCTTGTTTCAGTTGAACCTAGAGTGTCAGTGCCAACATTGGAGATAGGGACAGCCGTGAGTAGTTTTTGCTTGCTCCGAGAGTTCTTTCTTTCGAGGCTACCACCGCTGAGTCAGTTTTGATAGAGCCACCGCCAGCAGCTTCAGAGGCAGGGCCAAAAGCCACCACAGCCAAGCAGCCTAGTGTTTCAGATGCAACTATCCTGATTAAGGCCAGATACAATTTAGAGGAGGTAGCTCAAGTCCATGCCTTAGCCCGTTCGGATCATCCAACATCAGCTAATGGCAAGGAGCCTTCTCCGATGTCAGCAGCGGCTGAGCCAGCTTCAGAGGAGGAGCCACCCATTTCACTGCACTTGACTCTTCAATGCACCAGCGGAGGATTAGACTTCTTTAGGTGTAGAGTGTCGAGAGTGCTCCGCATATTTTTGTTTATAAATGTCGGCCTCAGATTATCGTTACTACCAAAGATTCACCTCCTCAAGAGTATCGGCTGATGTAAATCCTTATCCTAACTTATCAATGTCTTCTATTTCTTCTATGGTTTCACAAATATCGTTCATGTTGGACCAATAGTGCACCACTCTCTTATGCAACCAATCTAAATTTGACTCCACTGGATCACATAATATGGTTGAGTCAATTCTCCATCGGCTTTACATTGACGGATACAAAACCATCACTAGTCACACTAAGAAAATCATAATCCGTCAAATCCAATGCGGTCAAGCACTTGACAGTTTCATGTGGCAAAGAAGATGAATCGATAATAGCAACACAAGCTGATGCATCCACATGAACAACCTCTACATCATCACCAACCCATTGTATCAAGAATTGATGTAATGTAGAAGAAACACATCAATTAGCATGAATCCAATCACGCCCTAAGATCAAGCTATAACTACCACGCACATCGGTGACAAAAAAAGCGGTAGCCATGGTCTTGCTCTCAACGGTGAGATCCATAGAAGCGACTCCTTTAGCCTCGATAGGGTCTCCTCCTCCCACACCATTAAAAGTCATGTTGGTCCGAATGAGCTCGTCATCAGCTTTACCTAGCTTCTTAAACAAAGAATACAGCATTAGGTGAACAATAGCACCGTCATCTACAAGCATGCGAGAAATCGATGTGCCATTGATATGACCTCTCACATAGAGAGGTTTCAAATGGTTCTTCGATTCCTCAGGCTTCTCAAAGAGAGCACTTTTCAATCCAAAGTTGCATAACCTTTTCTTCCTCTACTAAAAATAATCAGAAAAAGACAAGCAAATAGTGTTGATGTGTATCCCTTCTCGAGGTGGTGTAGGCTTCGTAGTCCAAGAGGTCATCGTCGTCGAACTTGGACATATCCACATCTCCCTTGGGCGAAGGCGCGGCAAGGTCCACTCCCAGCACAGCATCGGCCAGTCCCAATGCCTTCGGAGTAGCCACCGCATTCTCTGTCACCGGTGGAATGGGAGCATCGGGCTCCTTAGCTCTCCACTGTTTAACCTGAGAGATCATTGGCTTGGTTTCTTTAAAGACTTCGTCCCTCTTCTTCTCCGCCTTTTCCTCTCGGATCTTTCGGAGGCGCAACCTTTGAAGCTTCCTGTTTTGAGTGTGGGTCAAGCTAGGTGGACACGACCTTGGTTGCTTGTGCATGGGGGAGCCTTTGCCATTGCTAGCTTTGGGATCATGTGAAGCCTTTTCGACTGGATCATCCAACGTGATCGGTCCCGTTAAGACTCCTCCGATTTTGACATCGTTGTGTCAATTTTAACGACACCTCTGAATGCTCTCTCTTGATGGACAAAAATGGAAGGGGCAGGTTTATTACCTTGCTTCGGGCGCCACTCTTGTCTATGCGTGGTGGTGGAGCCCCCTCCTCGTACACCGGCTGATTGAGGCTCCAACAGGTCGAGGATAGGGCCAGAGAGCCTTTGAACACATCTCCACTCGGTACGTTCCATTCCGGATGAAATGGTGGGTACGGGCATCGGTGGAACAGGCATCGGTGGCATAGGTATCCATGGTCCCATATATAGATGTCACACTGAGAATGGTGGGCAAGACATAGGAGGGAACCATGGCGGTGGCATTCTGAACCCATGGGGAGGAAGAGGAGGAGGTCCACGAATATCCACAGCTTGCCTCATCTCCTTTCTAGGTGGGCTGCCTCCTCTTGGGGGTAATCTTGGCTGCTTCGTGGACCGATTATTCAAATAGGTCTTTTGACTTTTGTACTTAGCCATGAGACGGTTGAAGGCACTCTTGGGCCTCATCTTCCTATCCGTGGTCTTGCTTTGGTTCACTTTCCACTTGCCCACCTCAAGGTTCTTTGGCTTTATTGTGACACCCCGGTGTCAAGCTCAGCTAGAACATGCTCTAAGCACATTGTAAGACAAAATCAAGAAAGATGACAATTGTTGAAACCAGTTTGAATTCTTCAAATTCAAGAAAAAATTGAAATAAATGGCAAAATACAACTTGTGAAGAAATCCCACAACGTTAAACAAAAAGCCACCACTCTAAATATACCATCCTGAAGTATGTGACAAGTAATTTTGGTGATCTTTTCAGAATTTTAGCAACAAATCTAGTGCCCCCAAAAATTTGAGAAAAATTCAAAAAGTCAACGTTTTGTATGAATTTACATTCAAATTCTGTACAGAATCAGATCTTGGTGTATAAACAAAAGTTATTCGTCCTATTGTGCTTGGTAAGTACAAAATCAGCATAATAGTTCGAGCTTGGGAAGTATGGTTTTTGAGTTGAAACATTACAGCAGTTTTAATTTCCAGAAAAAGATAAAATCCACCTGGGACCATTTGTCAGCTGCATGCGACGCTTCTTCTTGCTTGGATTGGACAGCAGCGGCGGCAAATGGCAGAGAGCTCCGTCTCTCTCCCCAGTCAGGCTGGTCGTGGCCGAGTTAAACCTCTCCTACCCGGCCTCCTCGCACTCTTCCTCGGCTCTTTCATCACTTTCCTTCCTCCCGAAGCTTGGTTCGTCCCTTCATTTTGCTTGAGCAGGCAGAGCCACCATTGCTGAGCCGACTCTCCCTCGTCGAGAAATTCGTCGCACGTGGTGAGCTATTTGTCGAGCCTTTGCATTCATAGGTGCGCTGCGATCTCACGCACACCACTGACCAACTTTTCCTCTCTTTTGTTCACCGAGCTTGACGCAGTTTGGTCGGCACCGTCACCATTGGAGAGGAACGCCACACCCCGATGGTGACATCACATCTCCGAAGCTTTTCTTGAAGAACAACCCGATGCCAGTCTTCTTTATTGCTCCATAAAGCTTCTGTAACGAACCGTTCCGCATTTAGTCACATCCTTTGAGCTCTAGATCTTGCCGAACTTCCACCGTCGCCGCTGCTCATCGCCGGCCCTCTCCGGTGAGATTCTACTGTTAGTAACCTAAGCATTAGATTCCTCTCATTATCCTTATCATTTTGGTCTTTATTTTAACAAAATCGGTGGTCATTTGCTCAAATCCGATGAAAATCCAGCAAGGAACTCCATTGCCGGCGAGCTGCTCTGATCTGGATCTCACGTGGCCACGTCCGGATCTTTTGCGGCAAATCGTGGTCTTTTGTGTGGCTTCGGCCATTTCCAGTTCAAGAATTTTAGAAAATTCATTATAAATTGTAAAAAAATCGTAAAATTGTGAAATAAAGTTTTCTGGAATCCTTGTACCCAGATCTATACACCGTATATGGTTATTGTCAGTTTTACCTAAAATAATAATAATAATTATATTTCAGATAATGGAACTACAATAGAAATTCAGATATCCAATTATATTTATGAATAAATTATGAAAATTAGTCAGCATGCATATCATTACATACCAGAAGTGCTCACAAAGTCTCATCTTTAAATTATGCATATTTTGGTAGTTATTGCATATTTATTGATTCCTAGTAAATTAATTGTAAAAAATTATTCCTGCATGTTTAAATTAAAAATTTTGGTCATAAATTATGTTTCCATGTTATTAATCTACATTATGTTACATTAGTTTGAAATGTGACCAGAAGTATCTTAAATGGTTTCTCAAACTTAAATTTACTTAATTACTTAATGTATTTGATTAAGTAATGTTGAATAAACAGTTCCTCTGTACTTTTGAAGTAACTTCAGGTCAAAAGGGTGTCTTGCATGTTACTAGCACTGTAAAAAATTAGTTGACCTAATATGTTAAGGAAAAATACCTTTGTCTACTCTAAATTCTCACGCTCCACTTAATTACTTAAAACTTTGTTCTAATTTGCTGAATAGATTACATTTTATGAATTTTAAATAGAAGTTTACACCATTTCTGCTCAGTAAATTTTATCTACTGATTCTGGTGCATTCTATTTGACAATTTGGAGCCTTGGATCTTTTTCATTTCTATTTTAATGCATTAAGGCATGGCATTCCATTCATATAGGAACCGGCGTTGAAGGCGAGCCGACTGATCTGATTGTTGGGGATATCTCTTCTGGTGCTAATCACTCTCTAGATTGTGCTAACACCCTCAAGACCAAGGCAAGCCCCGATGCACTCCTAATATTTTACAAACTGTTTCTTGTTTTCCCACATGTATGCAAGTCTTGTATTGTGCATTACGTGTAGGAGTCGATTGAAACCTAGTTGCACATAGCACCTCTGTTTTCCTATGGGTTGGTTTAGTAAGTCTAGCCTCACGTTAGATGTTGCTACGCATAATATTGGGTCATCGGTAGAAAGATCGGGTGGTATGGAGACTACCCGGTATAGGTTTGGTTCAGGTTTTCTATAATCTCACATGAATATGGAAAATGAGACCGGACGGGGAAGTTCATGTGTAGGTTGAGGTGGCAAGGTTGACCCTTGTCCGCCATAGCCCCGTTCGTGTCGGTTGAGGACCGATCGTTGTGGCCCCGTTTATCAAGTTTGAACAGTACAAGAACATGCTAGTGACCATGAGAACTAGTAAACCGAGGTAACTCAATTAACGTAGTGGTTGGACGATCCCCCACCCCTCTTCTGGTGATGGTATTTGGGAGAGTGCACGGGCTAACCACGAATAGCCCCGAGGTGTGGTATCGCATGGAGGACGTGTACTCGGGCGGAATGAGACTCGGACCGGCGCTATGTTGTTGTTATGAAAGGTTGCCATACATGACTTTTCGGAGTGCACGTTCTCCTGCAGGATGTAAATCGATTCGAATCGCTGTCTCTCGCGGTCATTGAGTACCACTTGTGATCGGTATCACATCGTAGTAAAAAGTGAATATTGATGTTGTACATGCTGTTTTACTTTAATTAATTGTATGAAACCTTGTTTATTTTAGTATAGGTTGCTCACCTTTACTTTATGCAAGAACCCCACTTAACTTGGCTAAAAACTTGAAAGAAGGGCCAACTTTTAGCGCTGTTTTTATGCAAATATTCCAGCACCTTTGATCAGCCCTGATGCATGCTAGGAGTCGGTCTTAGAAGGCCAATTTGACGGGTAAGACTTGCTGAGTATTAGTTGCTCAGGGTTTGTTGTTTAAATTTTTGTTGCAGGTATGCCTCACGCCGAATATTGTGATTATTGTGACAAGGTGGTGTAGAAAGGTGAACCCCCAAAGGATTGGTCAATTGAGTGGGTTCCCGCATCACCATCCTCTGGCCAAGAGAGATGAAATCATGTTTATGGGCTGATATGGTTTCATTTTAAGTTATGTATCATCGTGTTGTATCGCTTCCGCTATGTAATCAAATTTCGAACCTCTTTTTTGTGCACTCAACCAGAACCTAAGTTGTAATAACACTAAAATTCAGTTTGTACTCTATTTTATATGTGCTTGTGTATGTACTTTTGGACTCTCACTTCATCGAGTTGTCACCCAAGATTGATCCTGGATAGCTAACCCCTCATTGTGAGGTGGGATGCGACATTTATCATCTTGGGTTGTGCAACTTGCCCCCTAGATCGTGACTTTAAGAGACTCTTGACCATCGGAAGACTTCTCGAGCACCACCTTCCTAGAGGCACCTTTCTCACTCGGAGAAATAGGCATCTCTTCTCCGATGATCAGGTTCTTTCCCTTAGTTGTATCGGCTTGATGAGACCGAATCAACACCTTGAGGTTGAGCGCTAGAGTGTTTACGGGGAACGGGTGCTTGTCGATCGCATCTCCTTAAGACTCAATCGTCCCTCATTAAGGGCTAATTGAACCTGTCGACGAAAAACATTGCAGTCGTTAATAGCATGAGAATAAGCATTATGCCATTTACGATATGCTCTACGTTTGATCTCATCCATCGGAGGCAAAGTGTAAGCAATTTTAATGTATCCACCTTTGTATAACTCATCAAATATTTCCTCGCAATTAGCTACATCGAAGGTGTATTTCATATCGTCTTTCCGATTCTTATGAACCGGTTTGAGCGAATCACAAGCAAACGATTTGGCCTTAGATAGCAAAACAAACTCGACAGCTAGAATGTCATTGAAATAATCATTGGAGCTATTCGAATCATATTTCACGACGTGCACGGTGTGGCAGGTCTTGGAATCATGTTTTATTTCTTTGCTTCGGCTTTCTTGAGCCGAAGCTCTTTGTTGGAGGTGAGTGTAAAAAATCGTGTCCCTCCAACTTCTCCCTAATGTAACCGAAGCTCTTTGCTGGACGTGAGTAAGAAAATCATCTCCCTCCAACTTCTCCCTAGGTGTGATCGCAAACCACTAAAAGCTAGGTCAGCTAAGTATTTTTCAAAAATTGTCAAATTAAAACATCGGTTCTTAACATCTCTAAACCACCGAAGATAATCTACGACGGGTTCATCTTTTCCTTTCCTAACCGATGTTAAATGTGACAATTTCAGCTTGTTGTCCCTAGAATAAAAGTGGTCTTGAAACTTACGCTCCAAAAACTCCCACATATAGATGGAACCCGGGGACAGTGACGAAATCTATGAGAAAGTGGTTTCGGTTAGCGATAAAGAAAATAACCATACTTTCAAAGCCTCACTAAAACCCGCTTCTTCTAATTGCGTGATGTATTGACTAACGTACTCCCAAATTGTTTTACTATCTTCGCCATTGAATTTGATGAAGTTGGGCACACACCATTCGCTAGGGTAAGGAACCGAATCAAAATACGTGGGGTATAGTTTTTGATAAATTTGGTCTCTTCGCTTAATGTCTACCCCTAGCGTCTCTCAGAATTGTTTGCTCAAATCCTCCTTAATGCAAGCCATACACTCTTCTATATTGGCGATGGGTGGCCTAGTGGACGTGCCTGGTGGTGAAGGGTGTATGCTCATTTTCATGGTGCTAAATTGTTCATTAGGTATGGGGCCACAAGGAATACCCGTACCGCTAGGTGGGATAGGTGTGCTATGTGCAATGGTACAGTAAGGAGGAACAAAATTGACCAATTCATTCAATCGACTCGTAGTCGGATTGGGGATGCTAGTAATTGTCTCTACGCTAATAGAAGGCACTACCAAGGCATTGGTTTGCATATGAGGTTGACAACTTGTTTGTCTATTAAACGAGTTCAACGACATGCCATACAATGGTTGCTCTACACTAGACGTGATAGGCACCGATGCACTAGTAAGAGGACCTACATGCGCAACATGAGAAGATGGTGCAATACAAACATTTTTACATGACTTAAACAAGTTTTCTTGAATCATGTATTGCATATCATTATCATTAGTCAAGACCTTTTTCATGTCGGCAAAATAATATGGAAGGTCTTCAAAAGTAACGGGAGAGTGCGAAAATGTTCTCACATTAGCAGCACCCATGGCCGCGTCGTCAACGACGGTCAGAAGAACGGGTTCTTTCACTAGAGACCGCGCCTTGACGGTCCTTCTTGAAACACACCAAGTACTCCAGTAGCTCTTGATCTTCCCGCGCCTTGCGCGCTTTCGGAGGCCTTCCGGCGCTCTAAAAACGCCTTACGAGCCTCCTCGGGCAACTCCTCCAAAGCCGGCATGACGATGTTTGTCTTCAAGATCTCGAAGGTCATGGTGAGAACGATGATTCTTTTTGTGCAACCAAAATCTCTCGTTCCCAGCGGAGCGCCAAAAAGTGTGTTGACATCGCAAAGGGTCCCGAGCCAACAGACCACTCGCACATCCGTGTGCGGGAATGTCGACTCTTCTTCAACGCTAGATTCGGGCAGCACCTAGACAGCCCTGCCTCGGGAGAGACCCCGTCAGAGGAGAATCGTCTTAGGGTTGAGCCGAGCACGGTTAGGCCTGTCGGATCGACTTCAGTCATCACCGGAACAAAAGAAGAACAACAAAACCAGAGTCGAGTGAGGAGATTAGGGTTTGAAGAGACAAAAACGTAAAGGCAAATGATAGGTTCTATTGGGATACTCTCAACTGGCTATGGGCCTCTATTTTATAAAGGTGAGATGATCTTATCCCACAGAGCAATGAATCCTCTCAATTAGGAAACAAATTAGAATTGATCTGCTGAAAATTTTCTTAAATCGAAATCACCGGAGTGTCCGTAAAGTGCCGGATACTTCGGTGACTGTAGTCTTCGGTAACATGCCGAAGGGTCCGTCGTGTAAATTCTGTGAACCCGAGAGGGCTTGCCAGATGGTCTGCCACATTGCTGGACAGTTTGGCATACAAAGTATCCGATCTCGAGAGGGCCTGTCGGATAGTCCGGCATTGTGCCAGATACTCTGGTGGGCTAGATGCTTAGATCCGAGAGGGCTTACCGGACTGTCCGATATTGTGCCGAACACTCTAGTGGCTAGATGCTCAAACCCGAGAGGGCTTGCCGGACATTCCAACAAGGTGCCGGACACACCGGTGCCTTGATGATTTTTGGGTGTCAACAGCATCGTTTGGGGAAACCAAAAGAACACAAGGAAAAGGTTAGTGCGTTAAAAAAACACAGCACATTGTAGGATGTCACTCAACTGAAAATACTTCTTGTTCTCTATCTTCAGAATATCCTGCCAGCCAAGTAAATACCAATATGAATATGTAGAAGCAAGAATATCCTGGAGACCACAGAAATCCAAGAAGGAGATACTTTTTGGCAAGCCTCACCAACTGTTGGTGTGTCTAATAATATAGGAAGCATTACTTTTTGGCAAGCCTCACCAACTGTTGGTGTGTCTAATAATATAGGAAGCAACTCTTCGACATTGTTGATGAGTAACTTGTAGAAAAGCCTCTGTTTGCCCTCCTGTGATACTACAAGCACCATAACCAAATTGAACTACTCATGATCTTTTATAGAAAATAAAACTGGACAAGTAATAATTCAGGCCAGTTACATTACAAATAAGAACAAAACATAGTGATCAATTTACCTCGTACTTCTGCTAAGGCAATAAGGAATTTCTTGTGACTAGTGTCACCATATTTACAGGAGATCAAGCATTTTTATTTATCAAATACACACTGTAAGTAAACAATATGGAGACTGAATACAATGAAACCCTGGAATAGTGAAATTAGAATCGTAATAACAAAACTTGAAATCAGTCGAAAAAAAAACTTGAAATCAGTCCTCACCTCTTTGCGAGCCAAATCATCCCCGTCCTTGGCATCAGTCCTCACCTCTTTGTTGATAGTGCCCACACCCTGGAAAAACCAAGCCAAGCTCAAGACGTAAGCAAGTTGGTTTCAGTGATTTAAGAAATTAATTTCATTAGTTTTAGAGCTAAAATTATTTTTGGAAGCATTAAACAAGAAACGAGATGAACTTGTACTAATAAAGTGGCCTGGCTTCTTCCTTGCCTTAGACCTGGTGCTATGCTGCTTAAGGAACGGAGATGTGGACGGTATTGCCTCGATTGAAGCATCGCGCAACGCCCATGATTCCTATAGTAGTAGCAGCCTGGCCATAGCTCATTGCCATGCCCTGTACTGCACAAGAAAAGGGTCGCCTCTGCCCCTGCGCACATGGACCACAGAGAAAGAGAGAGGTGGAGCTCACGGTGGTACCTCAATGCCGTGTCCTGTGCCGCACAAGAAAAAGGCCACCCCCAGCGCACGCGGACCAGAGATAGAGAGGTGGATCTCGCGGCGCCACCACACGTTCCACAGCCTCTGCCTCCCTGCACATGTGGATCCAGTTGATGGAGCACGAGGAAGCGCGGGTAAGAGCTGGATCCAGGAGGCGCAGCAGGGCTCGGGCGAGTGGCAGATGTGGCACCGCCGGGTGGAGTTGGATCGACAAGGCAGGAGCCAGCACCGGAGATGGAGTCGGGGTGATGAGGCAGGCACCGCTGGGTGGAGTCGCTGACCAGAGAGGGGAGGCCGGAGAGCGAGGCAAGACACGAGAGGGTGAGGGATTTTGCGGCTTGAGGTAAAAAAAAATAAATCAAAGGCTGTTAGGGACGGGTGTCGACAACCCAGTCCCTGATATAAACATCTCAGTGACGGTGACTAAAGGCCCGTCTCTGGTGTCTCTTTTTATCGATACGTTACTACAGATCAGCGACGGATTTATAACCCCGTCTCTAATATGTCTACGACGGTGGTATAATCCCGTCTTTGATATGCTCACATCAGTGACGGCTGTAAAATTTCTGTCTCTAACATGCCCACATCAGCGACGTATGTACAATCTCTGTCTCAGATATACCCACAATAGTGACGGCTATTATATCCCCATCTCTAATATATCATTAGCGACGGCATTTTTCTGATATCGCTAATGATGGTGTCTCCTTTGTGTCAATTTGTGGTAGTGATGATTTGGCCTGCGAATCTTTGAAATCAATCAAAGGCCAAATTATTGCAGATCTTATCAGTGAATATTGGGTTGATTTAGAACATGATTTAGATGTCGCTTATTACACGTTTATTCCCTCGTAATGAATACTTTGAGTTTGCTAACCGATTAGAGTATGTTTGCACTAATAATCAAGCCGAATATGAAGCATTGCTCTTCAGTATAGAGATGTTAAAATCCTTGGGAATAAAACATGCAGAAGCTTTTGGTGATTCATTGTTAGTAGTACAACAAGTTGATGAGAATTTTCAATACTTAGATAATCCCTAAACGCGATTTTGGATAAATGCCTGGACGTTGTCAAAAATTTATATGAATTTAATATACATCATCTTCCTAGGTATAAAAATCGAAGAGCTAATGATTTAGCGCAACAAGCATCCAGTTATAATATTGGCAAAGGAAAATTCTCAGTCACTAAGAAACCGCTGTTTGAGATTTTAGAGATGGAGAATTCGGCTATTAGTAACCCAGACCATGGTAAAACCGAAGTATCCGATTGGAGGTCTTCTATAATACCTTATATTCGTGACCCAACTCCAAGGGTAGAACCAAGGGTATGGCACATGACTTTTAAATATACTTCGATTGATGGCCATTTGTATTGCCGAGCGGGGGATGATTTACTTCTGAAGTGCTTAGATGACATTAAGCTAAAGTAGCTATGAGGGAGGTTCGTGAAGGCATTTGTGGTACGCATCAATCGGATCCTAAAATGAAGTGGCTATTAAGAGAGTCTGGATTTTATTGGCTTACTATGATTGCCGATTGTTACCATTAGTACAAAGGGTGCGAAGAATTTCAAAGGTTTAGAAATGTTCAATTAGTGCCCGCTGCCATGATAAATTTCATCATCATATTTTGGCCATTCCAAGGATGGGGACTGAAATTTGTAGGTCAAATATATCCCTCATCCTCAAAAGGACATCACTTCGTGTTGGTAGCGACGGAATATTTCACCAAATGGACCGAGGCGGTCGCCCTAAAAAATATGACGCATAAAGAGGTAATCGGGTTCATTACTAACCATATTATTCAAAGATTCGGCATACCACAAACATTGATCACAGATCAAGGCACCACATTTACATCCGGTCACGTTCGTGAGTTTGCCGAATCCTATAGGATTAAGTTGCTCAATTTTTCTCCATATTATGCTCAGGCCAATGGTCAGACCGAGTCTAGTAACAGGACATTAATCAAGCTCATTAAGAAGAAGGTAGAGAATAATCCCAAGAGATGGCACGAAACATTGTCGAAAGCCTTGTGGGCTCATCGGATATCTTGGCATGGAGCTATTAAGGTGACTCCTCATGAGCTTGTGTATGGACAAGAGAACGTTTTACCTGTTGAAGTAAATTTACGAGCTCTTAGGCTAGCCAAACAAAATGACTTGCCTACCGATGAGTATGATGTCTTGATGTTAGATAATATTGATGAGGTGACCGATAAGCGCTGGAATGCCTTAAACGAAACTGAGAAAGACAAAGAAAGAGTTGCTAGAGCGTATAATAAAAGAGTCGAAGTCAAAACTTTCCAAGTGGGCGAATTAGTTTGGAAAACAATTCTGCCCGTGGGTTCGAAAAGTAACAAGTTTGAGAAGTGGTCCCCTAGTTGGAAAAGACCATATAGGATAGTGAGAGTCATAGCCAGGAATGCCTACATGGTAGAAGACATGCAAGGAGTATCGTTGGCTAGGGCCCTTAATGGCCAATACTTGAAAAAATATAACCCGAGCGTATGGCAAAATGCTTAAGAGGAAAATAGCTGATATGATGAATATTGTTGCTAAAAGGGCATAACATGGCCAATGAGTCAAATAACCATCGCCTTTAGTATTTTTGAGTGTTTAAAATGTTTTGTGGTTCGCTCGCCTACCAAAAAACAGGAGGCATACGTTGACACTCAGAAATTGCGAGTACCGGAGTGTTGTTGACTCTCAGAAATTGCAAGTACCGGAGTGTTCGGCATTGGGCTGGAGTCTCCGACCGGCCCCTTTTGGAGTTGGCATTTTTAGTGCTCGAAGCTTCCTGCACAAGGCCGGAGTCTCCGACCGACCCCTTCCTGGAGTTGGCATTTTAATGCCCAGAGCATCTGACACTAGGTCGACTGTCCGGTCGACCCCCTTCTGGAGTCAACATTTTAATGCCTGGAGTGTTCGGCACAAGGCCGGAGTCTTCGGGCGACATCTTCTTGGAGTCAATATTTTAATGCCCAGAGCATTCAGCACTGGCCCGAACTGTCCGGCCGACCCCCTTCTGGAATTGCTAGAAATTCATTGGAGCATTCGGCACAAGGCCGGAGTGGCCCGTCTCCAGAGTCTCCGTCTGTGTGACGAACACTCCGGTAATGTCGATTTTGGTTGTTTTTAGCACAAATTACCTTCCTAATTAATAGGATCCGAAACCTCTCTGGGTAAGACCACCTCATCTTTATTAAGGTGGCCTCAGGCCGATTGAGGGGATCCCAATCGTCTCTATCAATTTGTCTTTACTTTTTTACCTCTACAAACCCTAATCCCCTTACTCGACCCCAATTCCGTTCTTCTCGCGTCCCGGCGATGTGTGAAGGCGATCCGACTGGTTTGACCGAACCCGGATAAACCCTAAGAAGATCCTTCTTTCACGGGGTCCCTCTCGAGGTGGGTTTTCTAGGTGCTCGCGGTGATTTGTGTCATGGCGACATCGACGTTCCGCACACGGACGTGCACATGGTGTGTTGGCTTGGATCTTTTCGGCATCAACACACTGATGTGTACGTGGTTCTCGATCTTCCGTCAGGTCGTGGTAACTCTTAATTTGGTGGAGATGCAACACACAATTGATCCGGTCTCAAATTAACATAATTCGAACTCTGCAATCGCAGCACCACTTCTCCTATGGTTATCAACTATGCAATACACGATTGACCATGCCAAGAAGTCCAATTCCAACCTACGAATCGAAAAACACAAGTAAGAACAAAGAAGAATGCAGCTCAATTGCAAAATCTGAATTAAACTCACGAAGTTGGAATCCAACAAACCGTCGAATGTTAAAACTGTATGATAATAGATTAAGCTAAGCACAACCTAAGGCTCATGATGGTAGCTACTATTTATATAGTGTTTAGGGCATTCTTATTGGAAAACCCTAATACTAATAGGCCTAGAAAAGATACACGGGCCAAGGGCCCAATGACGGTGTCACAGCACCAGGACATCATATCTTTTTAACAATTTCTGTTGACCCTAGTCAAATTTGGAGATGGGACTGGTGCCATCGAAAAGTTATCTTTTTATCTTTCCATCCATATCCAGAGCATCCAAAATGGATCACGGATGCGACCCGGGCGTTCATGTTAGTGTGGACTGCTCTTGAAACTCAGGGGCAGCTCGACTCCGAGTTGGATTGGACCTCATCTAGGGTTAAACATGCCTTGCTGTTCTTGAGCATCTCCATGTCATTCTTCAAGCTTCCAGCATCAAAAATCTATTCTCAAAGGAAGGAAGATATGTGTTTTGGAACCAGCTCACATCTAAATTTAATTGACATACACGAGCTCTTGTGATTGGACCATCTATAGTAGGTGGAGGATCGTTGTGTGTATCTAATGAAGGGACATCCTCATCAACCACCTTGCACGCTTCTCAAAGCATGTCTTCCCGATGTCGATGCGTATCACCTTGTCTAGTTTTGAATTTCAGCTAGTCTCTCAGAGTCTCGCTCCTCAGGCCCCCTTGTCACTTGCATCAGCATCTCACTCGCCTTGACTTGGTCAACCCGCTATCTTCGTCACTTCCACGATTTTGAGGCGCAACCATGAAACCATCCGTGCTTCTTGCCTTCTTCACATTTACGTTGTAGATCACCATTGAACTCACTTAGCTTCTCGATCATCCAGCCCTAAGTCCCCAATTTTTTGCGCCTGATCCTCCTGACGCTGACTGCCAAGTTGACTCCATGCACCTACACATCATGATAGAAGCAAACACATTTCCTTCTCATCCAAACACTCGATCATCTTCACCAATTCACTAGTTAGTTAATAATCAATCAAGACTCAAATGTGATCCCCAAAAACTTTGCAATTCAAATAAAATTCCAACTCGTCAATGACTCATCACTCATAATGAACCATGGCACATCTCAACATGGTTCCTCAGTCTCCCCCTTGATGTGTACATTGACTTTGAGAAACAAAACTATGCAGCTCATCTAAATGGCCCAAAACCAAAATAAAGGTATAAAATAGCCATCTAGCATAAGAGGAATCAAATGAGCCAAAAAATGGTGAAGGTAGCGACTCAAAAGAAAAGATCACAAAGAGCTTAAAGAATGGCTCAAACAAAGTGAAAAGTTCTCCCTTTCTTGGTGATAACTTGTCGCAAAGCAAATGCAAAATTTGTCCATCAAACTCAAAATTTCTCCCCATTTGGCAGTGAACTCATCAACGAAAAACATGGGAAAAATGCAATGCCTGAGAGTATGGACCAAAGAGCTTCAACAATTTGGCTTAGTAGCATTTAACCGTGTTAAAAATCATCCATAGAGCTAAGTGTAAAAGCAAGAGCTCACAATCGCACAAACTCCATATGAGATACCATGGCTAAAGTGACAAAAGAGCAATACAAGCTAAGCAAGAAGATTAGATGGCTCATATAGATTTAAACTTGCTAAGAGTGACAAAGAGCTGTCACCACAAGTATAATCGTCCGAATCCAAGACAAAGCTAGTATTAAGCAAATACAAGAAAACTAGCTAGATTGAATTTCAATCACGGCAACAAGCATTCGAGAAGACGTCAAACGCTCACATATGTAACAAAGACTCAGTTTGATCAATTCAAGTGGTTTGTTTGCTCACTTTTAGTTACTTACCCTCAAGTGAACACTTATCCAAGCGGAGGGTCGCACGTCTGGTTACAGCAAACACCCTGAGGCTTCAAGGTCCCGTATTGGATTTACTTGTTATTCTCAAGTAACCTCTTATCCAAGCAGAGGGTCACACGACTGGTTATGGCAAACACCCCAAGGCTTCAAGGCACCATATTGGATTTATCATTATGATTAAACAATCAATCTGGATTAGCATTTAAGCACAAGAGTGAAAAGAGCAAAGTTTCATCATGCGCTAAACATTTGCAGAGACATTCCATCTCTCAAACACGAGGTGCCAAAACCAAGATATCATCTAAACTAGCCTTAACACAAGATTTAATAATGATAAGAACAAGCATACAAGTAGTGATGAAGATTTCATCAAGCTTAGATGATAAGTCTCACAAATTTCCAATTTTCATTTTAGAGATTAGCAAGTTCCTCAAAAGAAATATTGCCGAGCTATCTAGAAGCTAAGTAGAGAGTTTACTACTAATAGTCACACAAAAGCTCAAGAAAATTGTAGCAATGCCAAATGCAAAAAAGCTTAAGAGCTTGCTTATCTACAATGCATATGCTACAAAAAGAGATGTAAAACTGAAAAGCAAGATACATATTTACAAGAAGGCACCAATGCCCCCTCAAATGTTGCCATAGGGATGATAAACACTGAGCTCCCCCTGAAGAAAAGAAAATCTTGAAGCATCTAGGGGCCTGGTGAGAATGTCTGCCAGCTGATTGTGGGTATCAATGTATTTGAGCTCAATTGCGCCTTTCTCAACATTATCTCTCAAGAAATGTGACCTCACATTGATGTGTTTGCCCTTGCTGTGTTGTTGATCTGGGTTCTTGGCTAAGCATATGGCACTAGAATTATCACATAAAAGAGAAACACTATTGAAGTTTAACCTATAGTCACTCGTGGTATAGACCATCCATAGGATTTGGGAGCAACAACCGGCGGCAGCAACATATTCGGCTTTTATTGTGGATTGGGCAATACTAGATTGCTTTCGAGAAGACCAACAAAACAAAGAAGTACCAAAAGTGCTCTTCCTATCAAGTCGACAAGCAGCAAAATTCGTATCCAAATAACCAACAAGATCAAGAGATAATACCGAAGACCAAACTTAAAGGTGTATTTGAGATATGTGAAAATGCGTTTCAATGCTTGACGATGAGACACCCTTGGAGAACTTTGGAAGCGGCTAAAAAGAGACACAACAAAGTGTATGCCGGGTCTTGTTGCTGTCAAGTACAAGAGAGAGCAGATCATGCTCCTATACACCCTTTGGTCCACCGCTTCACCATCAATATCTGGATTCAGTGTTGTTGTAGGGACCATCGGTGTTGTTAGTGGCTTCACGTCTGCCATGTCGAACTTTTGTAGTAGATCTTTCGTGTACTTTTACCTTGTGGATGAAGACACCTTCCTTGCATTGCTTGATTTGAAGTCTTAGGAAGTAGGCCAACTCGCCGATCATTTACATCATTAATTTACTTTTCATGGTCTCCAAAAACTTAGATACCAGAGCATGAGGGGAACCACCTAAAATAATATTATCCACATATATCTGAATCATTACCATGCTTGAGAGTAAACAAGGTTTTATTTGCACAATCCATCACATAGCCCCATTCTAGCAAGAAATTCTTAAGCCTATAATACCAAGCTATAGGTGCTTGCTTGAGCCCGTACAAAGCTTTTTGAAGCTTTGTGGAAACTTGGGATTCTCAAAGCCCGGTGGTTGCTTGACATAAACCTCTTCCTCT
Organism: Zoysia matrella; assembly: GCA_001602295.1. NCBI lineage: Eukaryota > Viridiplantae > Streptophyta > Magnoliopsida > Poales > Poaceae > Zoysia > Zoysia matrella. The sequence continues at coordinate 156,998 of BCLG01000547.1, forward strand.
ATGAACCCATTTAGAAAGGCACTTTTGACATCAATCTGATAGAGCTTAAAGCTCATGTGATGCAAAAGCTAGCAAGATCCTAATGGCTTCAAGGCGAGCCACAGGAGCAAAGGCTTCATCAAAGTCCAAAACTCGATTTGGCTAAAATCTTGAGCTACAAGTCTAGCCCTGTTTCTCACCACAGGGCAATCCTCCCCTGTTTGTTCTAGAAAACTGGAAGTTGCCTAGAGGGCGGGTGAACAGGCAATCTTAAATAATTTTTGCAAAATCAAACTCAACGAACAATTGGTTCACCGGACTATCCAGTACCAGACTGTCCGATAACATGCTAAACACTCCAGTGAGACTGGTTAAGTGACAAAATTTAAATCTAAACCAGTTCAGCAAGGTCTAAAAAATTCCAATTGAACCAAAAGACTAATATAGGATATAGCTAATAGATCTAAGTGAAACAACAAGCTAGAAACTGGTTAGCAAGTAGATCAAAGCAAATATATGATGATGAACAATAAGAACAATATGAGCTAAGAGATAAACAAGCACGAGGAGACACAATGATTTTTCTTTGAAGTTCAAGCTTACAAAGAGCTCTACGTCTCCGTTGAGAGGTTCATGACGAACCGGGTCTCGCTCAACCTTTTCTCTCGCTGAACTGACCACAAAGGTAATACAAACTTCCTGGGGGCGTCAACACACAAGTTGGGAGCTCCCGGGCATGCCTAGCCATCTAGGAGCAAGGTTCCAAGACTAAAACATGAAACGAAGCTCGGCGGTGCCTCAAATGCTCAAGAGGAGTGAATCAAGCTTTCCCTCAAATCCTAGCTCAAATGTCACAAGTTTAGACCTTGGAAGGGTGTGGGAGAGTGTTGTTGAAGCTCAAGAGTGTGTTTTTGAAGTGTGAGTCGCCAGCCAAAGCAAGAGGGGGTATAAATACCTCGATGTGTATGTGGTTCCCGATCTTCTGTCGGATCGTGGTAACTCTCAATATGGTGATGATGCGACACACGATCGATCCGGCCTAAAATCAACACGATTCAAACCTCAAAATCACAGCACCACTTCTCCTATGGTTATGAACTGTGCAACACACGATTGACCTCACCAAGAAGGCTAATCTCAGCCTGCGAATCGAAGAACACAATCAAGAACAAGAACAAGGAAGAACGCAACACAATTGCGAAATCTGAATTAAACTCACGAAGTTAAAATCCAACAAAACGTTTAGCAGTGAAACTGTTTGATAACAGATTAAACTAAGCAAAAACCTACGCAAATTGTAAAATCCCAAATCTCTGGAAGTCAAGAAATCAAAAGTTGCAGAAAGAATTCAAAAATTCACTTCAAGTTCAAAAGAGATTCAAGGAATTTCTGTTAATAATTCAAATTTGCTTATATAATTAAAAATTAAAATGAATGTTCAAACTTTTTTAAAAAAGTGCTGAACATGGAAAACAAAATTTTGAACTCAATTGATCCAAGGTTAAAGAATGGTAAAAATTTAACAACTTTTATCCATTTCGAAAAGGGCCCAAATGCAATTTCCTTTCTAATCACTTAGCTGGATCAAAATCCCTGTAGAATTCAATCCAATTCAAATTTGAACTAGACCCAAAGTAAAAGTTGTTCCGCATGGCACGTTCTACCATCTTACCAAGTTTCAAAGTTTCCGGAGATCGGGAGATAATTCTTAAAGTCCCTAAAAGTTGGGTAACTGATCTGACTCCAGCAGATTTCTGTCTGCTTAACAGTTAGCCAGATTCAAAATTCAATATCTTCCAGATACCTTTAGATCCACCTGTGAATGTTGGTTAGTGTGGAGATCAGCGGATAAACAACTAATTCCCAAAGTTTCAAAATGTTCAGAGCAGTGGAAGTATTCCTTTTGGACCCCCAAAAATGGTAAACTGATCTTACTGTTCAGCAAGTCACGTCTCCTTATCAATTATCCATATTCGACATTCCATACATTTCTTTTCCGTAGGCAAAAACTTATGCATGTGATCTATTTTGGAGATCACGTGTTTAAGAAACTTACTGCAATGTTTCAAGTTTTCAGTTCCCCAAATTGCTTAAGCATTAAGCTTGGCTAACCATTTTGTCAGGTTCTTAATAGGCACCTGTCTTGTGACTGTTGCCGGATAAAATACAATTCAAATTTCGTCTTGACCCCAAAGATAAAATTGTTGGTTTTGAGATACTCTCTTGTCTTGCATAATTTCAAGATTTTCAGGGTGGTGGAAGTATTTCTTTCGGACCTTAGAACTTGGTTAATTGATCTGCTTTCAGCAGATTTTCCGAGTTTCCTTATCAAGTAACCTTTTTTGAATTTTCATATCTTTCACCCTACTTGGCAAGAGCCTGTGAATGTTGGTTATCTTGTAGACCACATATTGAGAAAATGTTCTACCAAATTTCAACCCTTTTTTGAGATTATTTGCTCATCCTTTCTCCGTGCACAAAATGCCTAACCATTAAGCCGGACTGGGCCACTTCCTCTTACGCGGGCCCCACCGGTCAGCCTCAATGTTGGGCCATCCCCAACCTCAGTGCGCCAGAGCGGCCTTCCCTCCAATCCGGTGTCGCCACCAATCAACCTAGGTGCCGGCCATGCGCGCCCTCACCCGTGCATGCGGGACACGCACCTGTCCTCGTGTCCACGACCACTTTCCCCCGAACCGGCCCTTCTCACTCCATCTCTCTCTCTCTCTCTCTCGCTCGCCATCTCAACCGGCCAACCACCCTTGCCACCGAGCAGCTCCATCCTCAAAACACCTCGGTCCTCCTCCGGCAGCGAGTAGCTGTGCCCGCTTTTGTACTAGCGCCTAGGAGCGTCGTCCCTCGCCCTCCCGCGGAGAATCGGCCAGATTTTGATTTTCACCCAAATTGAACCCCCCATTGAAGCCACCGGCCCTTCTTCAAGAAATCCTCGGGATTTGGTGAGTCTCTCTTCGATTCCTTGGAGTTAGATCATCACCAATCCCTGTCGCATCTCCTGGACTCTTTAATCGACCAAAAACGTGGCCCTTTGGCAGGGGATTTGGGAGCCGCCGCCGGAACACGATTGGAGCCCGTGGGACTCGCCGGTGCCGACCCCACTGCGGCGCATTTCCACGCCAACCAGCAGCACGCGCGGCCATCTCTCTGCTACCTTGAAGCTCGAGGGGCCAGCTGCCGTGCTCTCCGTCGAGCGCTCCGTCCGGAATCCGCCGCCGAAGTCCTGTCTCCGCCGCCGCGCCGCCGACTGCTTTTCGGTGAGGTTCTCCAGCCGGCGACCTCCCTAGTGGACTCCTCGCGCTGCGCCGCTGCTCATGGCCCAAATCCCGGCTGTCATTGGCCACCGATGGCGCCGCCCCGGCCGACGAGCCGCCATTGCCGGCTCAGCTGAGAGGGCGAGCTCTCCCCGAGATCCCCATTGGCGCTGCGGGATCCCATGCGCAGATGCGTGTGGCCGGCAGTGTGGCTGCAACGACAGGCCGCCACATGGCCACAGACCTCTCCGAAATCCTTTTATTAATCGTGCAATAAACTTTCAAAAGTTGTAAAAATTGTGGAAAATGCATAGTAACTCGAAAAATCACAAATAATATACCTCTGAAATCCTCTTAGCATGTAGAACATTTTAGAGCTATCGAAGTTGCATATTCTACATTTGAATTATTTCTGTTAATTAAATAGTTGCATTATACATTCATGCATATCATCATTTTCATGCATAATTAAAATTTAAAAATTTTATATTTAGCTTCTACTGATTAATTTCTGCTGTCTTAGAACTATTTAGAATTTATGTGCCAGTAGATTCTTTATACATGATTATTTACTCTTAGTTAGGGATTAATTCATTATAAATTCATATGTTAATAATAAATTGCAAAATTTGTTCAGAAATTAGTTTATAGCCCTACTAATATTATGAGAAACTAAAATTGTAATTTAGGTCTTCAAGAACCATATTAAAGAAATTTAGAAGTAGTTTTCCTATTATGACCTATTTAGTATAGTATAGAAATTCATTCTTTTAGGTAAAAGTAAGAACCTTGACATATACTTACAGATAGCACGTTAATTTATAAAATCATTTCGCTTGAAAGCATTCGCATAACACTCCATGTCATACGCACTCATAATCATATCATCACATGTGAGCTTATCATCGCATGCGGTGACGAGTTAATTAAAACCCTAGAATGTTATTAGGCGTGTAACTAATCACACCGCATATCATTTCATGCATTTAGGAAGCGATGCAGAAGGCCAACTTGCTCTAGCTGCTCCGGGTATGTCCGTCGCTGAAGATCTCTCGCTTGTTTGTCCTAACTCTCAGCAAACCGAAGGCAAGCCCCGGTACTTTAACTTTGTTTTAAGCTTTTTTATCACTATATATGATATGGTTAATGTAGTATGCATTAGGTCGAGAAGTTGATTGGAAGCCTAGACTGCATGATAGATACCTTACCTATGTTAAGAGTTTTTGGTACAGGTAACTCGATGTAGAGCTAGGCTATGAGTAAAATTTTTAACGATACAAGTCGAATGAATGAGAAACTTCACTCGTGAGCTTTAGGATGGTACTTTGGTTTTGGGAGGATCGACATGAAAGGATAAGGTTAGTTTTGTTTATCACATAAATGATGAATGTGAGACCGAATAGGGATGGATAGGTTGGCAACAGGAGAAGAGTCATGTGTACGGTAGCCCTGTCTGTGTCGGTTAAGGATGATCGAGTGTGGCCTCTTTGAGCAAGTTTGAACAGTATCGATTACATGCTAGTGATATAGACACAAGTAAACTGATGTAGCACATTGCCGTAGTGTTGGATGAACCCTACCTCTCTTTGGTTTGGAGTTGAGAGAAACTTGGGGCTGGCCATGGATAGACTCTGGGAGCTATCGTGTGAGGATCATGTTCTCGAGAGACGTAGGCTTATCAGACCGGCCCTATCGGTTGCGTGAAAGGTTGCCACGTGTGGCTTCTAGAAAGCACGTACGTGTCGAGTAATTCGGGTTTCTCCAGCTGGATGTAAATCGATTATAATCGCTGCCCCTCACAATAACGAGTACCACTTGTTCGCTGCATCACATCATAGTAAGAATGTGAATGATGAAGTGAATATGATTTGTTTGGTATATTTATTATAAATTGTTTGGCAACCATGTTTGATGTAGTTTATAGTGCTAACTAAATTTACTTTTCCCTAAACTTAACCCACTGCTAAAACATGAAAGTAAAGATTCACTATTAGTGCTATGTTTTTTGGCAAAAGAACCCACCTATAAGTCAGCCTCCTCATGTTTAGGAGTCGGCTGTAGTTAGCTATTTTGACGGTTAAGTCTTGCTGAGTAATTAGTACTCACGGTTTGTTGTTTTCCTTTTTGTTGCCTGTAGCTTTCCCTGCAGGTAATTGGTGTGACTGCTGCGGGAAAGTGATGTGGGAAGGTGAACTCCCGGCAGACTAGTCTATTGTCTGGGTTCCCTCCTCACCAACCTCCGGCCGCGAGGAAGGCATGTCTTAGGGCAGGACATGTGTCTCGTTAAGGAAACCGTAAAGTGTATTGTTGTATCCACTATCTATGCTTCTGCACTGTTTGAATTCTGTTTTTAAATATCTATCCTAAGAACAACTGGAACTTCATTGTAATACATCAAATTGGTTTTCTGTAATATATTTTATCTCTCGTGTTGTACTATTTAGATATTGTTGCTCAATATCACCCGATATGATCCTGTAGGCGTGCCGCCTGTGGTTTTTGCGGTGGTTCTATCATAGCATGGTATCAGAGCTAGATCGAGATAATACAACTAATAATGAGTTATTTTTGAAAATTATATGACGGTGAGGTACGAGTTAGTAAGCCCACATAAGGACTATAATAGTATAGTAACAGGTGGCAATGCTAACTTTTGCATTCATACATTTTACTTTCAGTTGTTTACTATTCTTGCAACGACGTGGCTACGATCAGGTAAGAAGGTAACGTACCCACTCGAATGCGGTAAATTTCAAGGGCTCATCTATACGAGGTTCAGGGGTATGGAGTATCCCATACAGCGATCAGTACAGGAAGTGAATATGTTCTTTGGAACATATAAAATATTTGCCACCTAATGAGGAGTGCGGCCATTCGCCACCTACAGGAATCTCGTTTCAATGTCTGAGCTGAAGATGACTGGGTGCAACACTCGTGACTGTCATAGCTTGCTCACCCTATTTCTTGCTATTACAATCAGGGTTGTCAAACAACCATACATAAAGATGGTCGTCATACAAATGTGCCACTTCTTTAATGCTATATCCAAGAAGGTAATCAACATTGCTGAGTTGGAGAAGACACGTAAATAGATGAGGGGGGCTATGTGCCAACTCGAGATATCTTTCTTTGATATGATGGAGCACTATATGATTCGCACAGCAGATCAAATTTTTGTCCTCAACCCTGTTTTTCTGCATCACATGTATCTGTATGAGTGTTATATGTCTATTATGAAGGGCTATGTATACAATTGTGCTTACCCTGAGGGTTCCATGATAGAGGGTTACACAACTGAGGAGGTTCTTGAGTGCTACAAAGATTACATGAAAGATGAAAAACTAATAGGTGTGCTGGTGTCACGGCACGAGGGGAGGCTCTTAGGGAAAGGAACAAAAGGAAGGAAAACATTCAACAGTTAAAGTTTTGTAAGAGTCCAAGATGCACATTATAGCCAATCCTTCATCAGTTATATATTGTAGCACCATACATCCAACAACACTTGCAATAGCTTCGGGAAAAAAATGAACATTCCACAGAGGATTGGATCATGAAAGAGCAGGTTGAAGAACCAAAAACTCTCGATTGTACAACAAAAGATTAAAAATGAGGCGTTTATTGGCCAATAGTCTCTTAATGTTAGTACATCATGACAGGCATATGACATCAATGGGTTCACCTTTTATACTAAAGCAAAGGACAACAAGAGCCAACACCAAAACAGTGGTGTTAGAGTAGATGCCAAAGACAGTGAGAGAAACAAAAACACATATTATGAATACATTGATGAAATTTTGAAACTCAAATATGGAACAACTTTACAGATCCCTGTATTTAAGTGCCAATGGGTCAAGCACCCACACCCTTGTGTCCCTAAACAACAAAGGTCACAAAGATGACCCATGGACACTCCCACAACGTGTCGCACAAGTGTTTTATTTTCTCGACCTCGAACACAAGAAGAAGCAAATTGTTATCCTTGGAAAACAAAGGATCATCAGGGTTGATAATGTCACAGATGATCAAGAATACAGCCAGTTTGATGAGGTGCCCTTTTTTGCGAATATCGAAATGATAAATATCTTGAAGCAAGACTCAGTTATTCATCACTTGTTACCTACATGCGCAATGATAGCGAGTGGAAGTTAGTTCAAGCTAAGTAATTAAAGATGTCATAGTTTTGTAATTGAATTATCTGTAATTTAATTATTATTATTAAATATTATAAATGATAATATGTGACCTTACTATGTGTCCTGTTGTTTTGTGATACTAAGGCTAATATTTTTTCCTCCGTTCCAAAATATTAATGTTCCCTCCGATGTAATATATAATTAAATAATGAAAAATTGAAGAATATACAACAATATGGACAGATTGGACATTGCGCAGCTACTGCAATGTCCAATCCATCCATGTAGTTTACATGCTTCCTCGAAGCACGACAGAAAGCTAGAGCTTATAAATTGATCGACACTGAGGTTGGAAAGCATTTGTTGAGAAGATGACATCTGAGAATGCTTTAAAGATTAGCGAGTCTTTTAAGGAGCTGAGTAAAAAGAGCAAGATGCGTTCTAATCTCGGTCCAGGTGGATATGCAGCTAAAATCAAACTGTGTAGGCTAAAAGAGCAACAGGATCGAGAAGCTAGGATACTGGACCCACTAGAAGGATGCAGTGAACGCACTCGAAACTGGGTCTTGGGTCGATCCAAGTCAAGTGAGGATGGGCAATTGATTCTTAGGAGCTCAGATATTAGTGAACTTGTACAAAAAGCCAAGGAGCTAGCTGCAAAGGAGAAGGAAGGCACCTTTAAGCCAAAGAGAGAAAGAGACCAACTTACTGTTGCACTTGGAACCGAGGAACATCGAAGTCGGACATGAGCCGTCTTTTCAATGGCTGCGTGGAAATTAGGGTTCTCGGACGACACGAGCAGCTACAAGAAGCATGATCCACCCAACAAGGATGATGAACACGAGAAGTGGAAAGAAAACTTCTTCCAATTCCTCAAAGAAAATACACAGTTCGTGCAGCCATTTGCTGCATCGGATGTTTGGACCAGTGTCAACAACATTGAGACTACTCCAACTAGTGAAAACCTACCTCCAAGAAGCCATGGGTCCACGCCTTTACCGGCCACTAAGTACCCAGTGGATTCTATAATCGAAAATACTCCTTGCTCATTGAATATGGCTCTTGGCAGGAAAAGGAGCATCAAAGTTGCAGAAGGCATTGCAATGCCTGGTCGTACATTTCATACTGTATCTATTCCATCAGAGTGTGCCAAGATGCAACTAATCAAGGTAGTAGATGACAAGTATCTTGATTTTGGTCTCGATTATCCTAATGAGGAAGAGGGGATTGACAATCTGGGAGATGCCTTTTAATAATTTTGTTCTTTTGCACCGAAGAGGTATTGTTTTACAATCTGTAGTTGAAACGACACCAGTGTCTTGACCTACTCCACCACTTTCGCCTCGGTCTTCTCCAACAGAAGAAAATGAAGGTGCTGGTGTTGAAGAGCCTATCATGGAACCCTCCGCCTCCCGAGAGACAAGAGGATGAGGCTGCTGCTGCTGAGGGGTTTCTCATGGGTCCCCTTCGCCTCCCGAGAGACAAGAGAATGAGGCTGCTGCTGTTGAGGGCCCTATCATGGAACCCCATCCGCCTCCTGAGACACGTGAGCATGAGGCTGCCCTTACTGAGGGGCCTATCATTGACCCCCTCCGCCTCTCAAGGCACACGAGGATGAGGGTGACGAGGACAGCACTCCTTTAGATACACACAACACTCCTCAAATTAATATTAATGAAACTCGTGCACGACAGTTGAGATTGGAGGTGAGCTTGTTCCTAAACACATGTCTTCTTTACTTTGAGAATAGATTGCTACCTAATGATTTTATCATGATTAAGAACTTGGACAGGGTCAAGGGAAGCCTGAAGAAGAACCTGAAGATGCTCAAGACCAGAAAGCCATGTTGAACCCCGGAGGAGATTTAATTTAACTCAGAATCGAGTTGCCTCGGGTTTCAGAAGCAGTCCGCACTAAAATGGACGCCCAGGTCGCAAACGAGATCCGTTTTGGACGTTCTAGATATGGTTGGAAAGCTAAGAAGATAACCTTTCAGCCGGCACCAGTCTCATCTCTAAATTCGACCGAAATCAGCAAGAATCATTAAAACAAGATAACGTACAGAAACTGCCCCAGGTGCTGCAACACTATCTTTTGGCGTTTGCGCTGTGTATCTTTCTAAGGTCCAATAGTGTTAGAGTTTTCCCCTAAGGTCGTCCTAAAGTCTATATAAGTAGTAGCCTCTATCATTAGGGTTAGGTTTTGATTAGTTTTCATCTATTATCAAACAATTCCCCATTTGATGGTTTGCTGGTTTTCCAACTTTGTGATTTATTTTAGATTTCACAATTGAATTGCATTTTTTTCCTTGTTCATGCTTGTGTTCTTCGATTCGCAGGCTGTGATTAGCCTTTTTGGCAAATTGCATTCCCCTGTCCAAGCCGTGTTTAGCCTTTGCATAATTTTATTTCAGAGTCCGTAGTGTTAAATTTGTGTCCTTAGTTTGTGTTTTGCTTGTTAGATTTCAAAATCTTTTTGCATCCAGGTGTTTTCTTTCGTCATTCATCTGTTTTTGTGTTCAATCTGTTATCGTGTCACATCTGTTAATTGTTTCTTTTGCATTGAAATTTTCTCCCACCCACCCCATATTTCGGTCACAACTAGACCCACCCTTCATAGATTCATCTCTCCATATTTATCTGCTGCTCAATCATCCATAAAATCGTCCACAAAATTCGCATCTAATTTGAGATCTAAATTTATTTTCAGCCTTAAAAAAAATTTGATTCGGAGATCCATCATTAAAATAGTCATAGCTTTTGTTTTTGACTCCAAATTAGACATATAAGTGCTTTTCAGATATCTAAAGAAAATTCTCCAACCTCTAACAATCCAAGATTCAACAATTTCATTTCATAAGTTTTTGTTTTTGCGCTTTGAGTTTCAGCACAAATTTAACAGAAATTTGAGATTTTCTCTAGGCCACACCTTTCATTATATTTATCTGAAATTCGGTCGTGTACCATATTTTGTGCTTCTGGTTCAGAGAAAATATCAAAAAATAATATAAAAATAAAAAATATTTGAAGATCTAGAACAGTTTACTGATTTATAAAGCCTTATCGTTTGTGTTGTTGCTGCTCCTTGATATCTTCATTCATATTCTTGTAACATCTGGATTTTTTTATAAGATTAGGCCGGCAACTAGAACATAATACTTAGAACACTTATTCAATATTACTATCTGTTATAGAATTGTGTTCCACTAATCATTATTTCATCCCTCCAAGCTCCACATACCCACCTCGGATCAGCACTGTATTTGACCCTGCAATTGTGGAATTATGACTCCGCTACCACTGGTTGCACCATCCTTTGACTTGCTTCGGTAAGAACCTTGCAAAAGCTCCGTAAGGCATTTCTTTTTGTGAAATTTTCGTCACCCATCCACTGCAGCTGTAGGAATAATATTTTATGATATCTATATGCTATTTTTCAATCCATGACAGGAAGAAAAGGAGGTGAATACAATGTGAGTAGTATTTTGCAAAAAGTGCTTGATAATATCGATGCAAACATAAAAAAATGCATTGAGTTTGTGGACAATATGTCGGCAAGGCTTAAGAGATGTAATCCACCTGAGAGAGATGTCGTAAGTAATCAGAAGACGCAAGAGGTTAAGATTATTGCTACATCATCTTCTTTCATGAGTAATTATATTCTTTCATCTCTTCTTTTATATGATGGTTTAGATTCTATTAAATATATTGCATGAAAAAGAGAGATGGATAATCTATTTAGACAATGCCTTATGTGTGAAAAGAGAAAGATTTTGAATATTGCTAGTGCATTAGTTGATAGTTCTTTAACTTGGCGGCAACATTTATATATAACAAAAAATATCCTCAGACATAGAGTGATGCTAAAATTTTAATGAGAGAAACTTTTGTTGATACATCTTCTGAACCTACGTCTAGTTGTGATGAACACTCTTTGGAAGAGGAGCTTTCTACTGTACCTCCTATTGCACTTAACATTTTGCAGGAAAGTGAGATCAAACAAGATGGAAGTGATACAAAACTAATAAAAGAAGAGATACGCAATGTTTCAAGCATAGCCTAAGATGAGACGGATCATAAGACGCCAAAAGGTATTGTTGAAAGTGAGAAGAAACATATTGCACATCGATCTATAAAAGGTGACAATATTTGAGTTGTGCTGAAATTTTTTGTCTATCCTATTTTTTGTAAAGCAAACGCTAGTATCACCTTTTATTTATTTATCTTTGTCAATGTTTGATAATTCCCACTAGTTCTTGTAATAAGAAAAGGTTGTGTGTCGATGTTTCTATTCTTCCTTCGCAACTAGAAGTGAATGAATTCGATACTCCTAATTTTTATTCATTCACTAGTGCTGAAATTAAACATTTTACACCCATTACATGTGAAAATGATGAGCTGAAATTGCTATCTTCTCCAAACACTATGGGTTATATTGAATATGATTATTTTTGTGACATTGCAACAGTAGAGAGGATGATATTTTCAAATCCTGAATTGCCTTTGTTAACTAGAACCAATTTTTATATTATAGGTAATTATGATTCTAGAGGTATCTTTATGGTGCAAAGAGTTTACATTTGTTTGAATATGACAACTTTTTATGTTGTGCAATTAGATGACAAACTAGAAGATTGGAATAGCAACTACAATTTCATGTCATGTGTTGCTGGGATAAAATACATTTTACCATCTAGTGAGATTGATGGTAATGTTTCATAGAACATGAATTGCTTGAAGAAATTATTCAAAAATTAGTCATGCTAATTTTAATGATACAAATGCTTCATGTGATGCCATAGTATGCAAAGATGCATTGTTTTCATGTCATGATTTTTCTAGCTATTTGTCCGCTCCTGTTACTAACTATTTGCAGAAGTATCATGATACCAAGGGAGCAAGCCGAGGACGGCTTTTCATCAAGAAGGGGAGAATGATGAGATTATAAAGATCTTTGAGCCACCAAGTGATTGCATTTAAATACCCCCGTGGCCTCTACCTTTTCATGCAGGTTGCAAGGCATGGTGGAGTCGCAGTCCTGACAATGAACTTGAGTCGAGAACGACTCCAAAACAAGAAGGGGAGGATGATGAGGACATCACTACTTTAGATACACACAACACTCCTCAAAATAGTATTAATGGAATTCGTGCACCACAGTTGAGATTAGAGGTGAGCTCGTTCCTAAACACATGCCTTTCTTGCTTTGAGAATAGATTGCTACCTAATAATTTTATCATGATTAGGAACCTTGGAGAGGGTCAAGAGAAGCATGAAGAAGGACTTGAATAAGCTCAAGACCAGCACGGCACGTTGAACCCCGGAGGAGATTCAATCCCACTCGGAGTCGAGTTGCCCCGAGTTTCAGGAGCAGTCCGCACTAAAACGGACGCCTAGGTCGCATACGAGATCCGTTTTGGATGTTCTATATATGGTTGGAAAGCTAAGAAGATAATCTTTTCCAGCCACACAAGTTAAATCTCAAATTTGACTGGAATTAGTAGGAATCATTAAAATAAATGACGTCTAAGAACTACCTCGGGTGCTGCGACACTATATTTTGGCCTTTGGGCCGTGTATCTTTCTAAGGTCCATTAGTGCTAGGGTTTTGATTAGTTTTCATCTATTATCAAATAGTTTTGCCGTTTGATAGTTTGTTGGTTTTCCAACTTCGTGATTTAATTTAGATTTCACAATTGAGTTGCGTTCGTCCTTATTTTTGCTTGTGTTTTTAGATTCGCAGGCTGGGATTACCCTTTTTGGTAAGGTCAATTGTGTGTGCATGATTAATAACCAGAGAAGAAGTAGTGCTGTGGTTGCGGGCTTTGAATCGTGCTGATCTGAGGCCGGATCGATTGTGTGTTGCATTTCCACCAAATCGAGAGTTACCACGACCTAATGGAAGGTCGAGAACCATGTACACATCAGAGGGTGTTGCTGAGAATTGATGACCTCCCTACGCCTCAACCAACACGTGCTAACGAATCAACATTCAGAGAGTATAGGTCTGTATCTTCTATTAACTCGTATGTTAACCGCAAAATTGTAGAACACGCATTAATGTTTTCTTTTACAGTTGAAGCGTACCTTCAGGGTATGAGACAACCATGCACCTATGAGAAAAAAGGAACTGGTGGAGCACACGCCTCTGGTGTCCGAGGGTCTTTCTGAAGGATCTTGGGATCCTACAGAGGATAATTTTCCTGAGTTCAAACATGGCATGCTACTATTATCGAGGCGTATGTTCAAGGAGAAGGGCTGGATAATGCATAGATTTCACGGGTGGTACTTAGAAGCATGTGCTAAAGGTGTTCAGTATATCCAAGCTAAGATTCCTGGGGAACTTTTAACACTGTGGGATTGGATCTAAATGTGCCATTTGAAGACATACATGCCCTCTATCGACATCAGAGATTGGATGCACCTCTCATAACTGTATGGTGCTTGTAAGTGTTTCAAACAATAATAACCTTATAATTAGTCATACTATTAATAAATACCGTAATTGACTATATATTGTTTTATGTTTTTAGAATGTGCTTCCACTCTGGTGCGCATAAGAGAGTCGAGTACCTTAACCCAATAGCAATACGCCAATCAGCGACCAACGTCCCAATGGACCACCCTGACTTGAATGGCAAGAGGAAGAATCAACAAAAGGCGTTCCAAAAGGTGTTGGTCCAAAATGCTGGGGGTGTTGTATCAGCTTACAAAGGTAGGGCCATGTATGATTGGCGAGACAGGCGTTGCATCATGGCTCCTTATAACTTTGAGTGAGTATGCTTTCCTCTATCACTTACTTAACCCTACTTTTGACTAATAAATTGAAACACTAACATGATTAAGTGTACTTTTTATAGTGATCATTAGATTGCTTTCATGATATATCCAAAATATGGGAAGGCTTGCGTATTTGACTCCCTTCATTGTGAGTGGAGCACCTACAACGATTTCTTGTAAGTCTTTGATTCATAATGACCTCTAATATCAATTTAATTCTTTCGTGATCTGATATTCATAATTATGACACAATATTTCTTATCGGTGACAGCGCTTACCGTTCTACAACAGGCTTAGAGGACAACATCCTCCAAAACGGACAGAAAAATATCGTACGAAACACATTTTCCGGTACTACTACACCGTAATTCAATAATCTAGATCACTCTATTTTTGTCTATATCTTTGAGACTTTTAACCTTTCCATTTTGTTCTCCAAGTGTGCAAAACAGACTCCTGATAGTGTGCATTGTGGCTACTATGTGTGCAAATATATAAAAGCGGGCTCTAGAAAAAACATGACATTGCCCAAGGAAGACTATGTATGGAAAAATGTAACTACTTCCAGTTTTAGTACTATTGTTATATGCATTTTCACATATTGATATTTGCATTTTTGTAATTACTAACTATGTTCTTAATATTGGCAGCCAGGGTGCAAGGAAGCCAATTGGATAAAGCCACACTCAATGATATTGCAGCTCGGATGATCTTCTTTATGATGCTTGAGTTTATTCATCCAATGGGTCAATATTATGAATTTTTAGGTGATGTGGCAACACATCCAGAACTTGCTAATTTATGCGAGAAATATAACAATGCTGAACTTATTCGGCAAAACTTTGAGGCTAGGCAGAAGAGAATTAATGAACAAGACCGGAGTTAACCGAGCAAATAAAATTTTAGTTGTTAGTTTTATGTGAAGTATGTATCTCTACTCGTATAAACGGGCGTTGTGGTGAGTCTTGCCTTTCTGGCAAGAGGGCATATCAGCCGTTCGATCTTCATGGGACGTCTCGCTGCTTGCAGCCCGCGTCGCCTGGACCCGAAATTTTCATTCATTCCAATTTATTCTTGCCTCTTTGCGTCCGTGCTCGGTGGCTCTGCCCACCTCGCCTCCCTTCCACGTGGGCCGCGCCACCTCCTCCCTCTCGAGCTCCCTGGCGGCCCTGTCGATCTCGCTGCCCCACCCTGCCGGCCTCGACGTCTCCTCCCTGCGGCGCCTTTCTGGCAGTGGGGCCTCACCGCCCCGTCCCTGTTCCCCACGCCGCCGGCCCCACCGCCTCCTCCCCCACCGTCGGCCCCGCATCCCACCACTGCTTCCACGCTGGCAACCCCGCCGCCTCCTCCGCGCATTTTCCCGCTGAACCGAGCCATTCGATTTCACCGTCTTTTCTCTTTTTTTTTCTGTTCAGATCTGGAGTTTTGTTTTCATCTTCTCTGTTCAGATTCGAAACTGCTTTGTGTTGGAGCCTTGGAGGAGGTGTTGTAATGAGGATAACAAGCTCCCTCTTCTGAAAGAATCAAGGACACTTGCTGGCAGAATCGAACCAATAAACCACAGCCACCACTGAGTAACTCAAAATCCTTCTTCCATCTGTTGTTTTGTTGAAAATATCAGTTTCTTTCTTATTGATTTATTTGGATAGTGAGGATTAACTGATGCATAGTCCAACACTTGATCCGAGGTTGGCTTCAACCGTCCGTATGATGCACAGAACTTTTGCATCTGAATCCATCGATTTGCTTTTGTTTTTTCTTTTCGTTTTTCGAGTATTTGGATATGGAGTCTGTATCATGAGATGAAACCTAGAATCAATCTTAGGACACCTTCTGACACAGTGCTTTACCCTGCACTGTGAATGAGAAGGAACTTCTATTCTGATGATACTCCGTTTCAGATTTCTTCTGCATTCTTAGATTTGCTTTTGTTTGTCCCCACTGTTTAAATAGAATACTAACGCAGGCTTCCGCGCTGGTAGGGTATAAACTCACAAGATTGCTCCGGGATATTAGGAGGGAGAACTAAAACTTGCATTATTGCTACTGTTTCACCCTCCGTGCATTGTCTCGAGGAAACCTTAAGTACACTTGATTATGCATACAGGGCAAAAAGCATCAAGAACAGGCCTGAGGTGATCTGACTTTATTTCTCTCAGTTCCGTGTTAATGATTCTGTTATATATTTACTTGTAATTTATTTTGATTTTTTATACTGGTGTGAATGGTCTTTATTTGCACACCTGCGATTAATTTTTCATATCAATTCTATACTACACGTAAACCTGAGGAAATCTCAAATCTCTTGTCCTTCAGTACTTGTATTATCTTGCTCAGGTTAGTCATGTTACTTTTCTGTGATCTGTTTTGGATATTATTCGTGCTGAATATCCATTATTCTTTTCTCTTGTTCTTGAATGAAACTAATAATCTTCTGTTTGGTCGTATACAGATTGGTCTTGCTATGTCTCCTTTAAAGCAATTCGTTGTTTATTGATTACCACTGGAACCCTTTACCTACATTTTTCTTGAGTGAAGTTTGATACTACTTGACTTTTTCTTGAGTAAGTTTGAAACTTGCTATCAGTTGTTTCTTCGTTCTCGCAGGATGTACCGCTAGAAGCAGTACCACTGTTCCTGAAATTGTATGGTATTTATGAAAATGAAAACATCACTGTGGGAAAGTATATAGAGAGGTTGCAGATTACTTTCAGCAGAATGCTATGCGTGGAAGAGTTTAACGAGTGGACTGATCTTAGAGAGAATTTGCTGTTCTTTATGCTTGCAGCTATGTGCTCCATGATGTACGTTTTACCATATCTGTTAGAATATTCCTGCCTATTATAATCTCAGATGATTTACAATTTCATAGAATCGAAAACTGTGTTGGAAAATGAATGGGATGTATCATCTTTAGCTAATGGGTCTCTTTCAAGTTTAGATCTGTTCAAGTTCTGGTTCGTTCTCCAAGAGAAACAATGTGGTGCTAGGTATTTTAAATCCCTGTCTCATGAGCTCTGTGTGCATATCAAATAACGATTCAAACTATCTAATGGTGGGGGCATGGCTCAGCATAACGGAGGATGCTCTCCATTGGATTTTATGACAAATAATGACACAACTCAGTGGCAAAAGAGGTCCATGGCAAGAAGTGATCTACGGTGGCAACGCATGGGCATGTAACTTTGAATTATCTCTTGCCATTTTACAATTCATCTGTGCCACTGTGTTGTTTTTGTTATCACATCAGCGGTAGCACAGGTTTTAGATGGAACGTCACAATATTGTTTTTGTTATCACCGTAGCGTTAGCACGGGCGTTGGACTATGTATAATTGATTTTGGAATTATGGGTATTGTGGACCGTGAAGTTGTCTTGTGTCCGTAGCGAAGCACAGGCCGCTAACTAGTATTCATGTATATGTGTACATTAAACTGTTATAGTAGATGAATTTGTGTACATATGTGACCCTAAACATTCACTTTGTGAATACATTGTCTCTGTCAATATATTTTATTAATCTGTTATTTACATTTGATTTGTGTTATTCAAATAGCTTTTATTCAAATATATGAATGTGTAATTAAATACTAAAAGTTTTGGTTTTGTGACGTCACAGAAACCGACACCCCTAATCTAAGAAGTAGTGTTGCCCAGGTCACGTCATAATATATGACATGAGAGTTCAGTAAACAATGTCGACAAAATTGCCATAACTGAGACCGACACTGTTGGTAGTGAGAGCAGTGTCGTCATAATATATGACATAAGAGTTCAGTAAACAATGTCGGCAAAATTGACATCATTGAGACCGACACTGTTGGTAGTGAGAGCAGTGTCGGTTGCATGACGTCAACACAAATGAAACCACAGTGAAAATATCAGTGCTGGTTCTAGATGTCATAATAAACAACACTGATGTTAATGTAAATCAGTGTCGGTCGAATGACGTCACAAAAGCGACACTGGTGTAACTAATAGCAGTGTCGGTTAGATGATATCATGCCATCCGACACTACTATTGTTGTTACTAGTGTCGGTTAGATGATATCATGTCGTTCGACACTGCTGTTGTTGTTACTAGTGTCGGTCAGATGATATCATGCCGTTCGACACTGCTGTTGTTGTTACTAGTGTCGGTCTCGTTGGCGTCATCGTGGCTGACCCTGAAGATATTGCTATCAGTGTCGGCCTGATGATGTCATTTGATCAACACTGATAATTTGATTCAATATCGGTTTCTTTGACCCGACATTGATTATCATTTACAGCAGTGTCATATCAAAAGTGTCGTAGAATTTGACCGACACTGCATAACCTTATGACCCGACATTGAAGGGTATTTTTGTAGTAGTGATGGGAAGAAAGAAATCGTTTGCCGCTGCAAATCCAGTTGGTGGATTTCTTCCATGGACTCCCTTGTGCTGCAGCAAGATGGACCGTTCGCCAAGGGGAGGAGGCAGCAGGAAATCTAATTGCCATTACATGGAGGAGGCGGCTGTAAGAGCAACTTTAATAGGTACCTAAATACAAATATTGGTATCACTAGTAAAAAATACATCTCCAACAGTGACCTAATTGAATACTCTAAATTTGACTAGGTAGCTAAATGTGGGTATCCAATAGGTAATACCTATGCTATCGGTATCTGTTGGAGATGAGAACTTTTATAGCTACTAATATCAATTACCAACAACCTAAACATGAATTTAGGTAGTAAAATTTTAAGTATCTACTCGAGATGCTCTAAAGGAGGCATAGAAAAGTTGTTTTTGATGGTGAGAGCCAGGAATTGAGGAAGTTAAGTCGTGACTCATGAGTGGTGGGACCATCAGAAACATACTCTCTCTGTTCAAAAATATAAGCATTTCTAGGTTTGACTAAAACTCAAACTTTATCACTTTGACCACTAATAATATATAATTAATAATATTTTGTCATATAAATATTATATTTTTATATTCATCATTAAAAAAACTTTCATAAAAATTATATTTTTATATTAAAAATTATGTAATTTTCTAGATATTGTTATTAGAAGTTAAAAGATTTTGATCTTATCCAAACCTAAAAATGCATATATTTTGGAACGGAGGTAGTATCTCCTTTTCGTTGCCATGTACTTGCTCCGTTTTTAAATTGATGTCGCCGTTGACTTTTAATCTCAACTTTGATCTTTCGTCTTATTCAAAAAATTAGTTCAAATATGTAAAATTTTAAGTTGTGATTCAAATAACTCTAATGATTAATCAAATTATAATAAAATATATAATTTTTATAAAAAACTTAAATAAAACAAATGGTCTAAGTTGATATTAAAAATCAACGGTGACATCAATTTAAGAACGGAGGGAGTATGCTTTAGTAAATAGGGCTGTGTATTTTATTGTTGTAGTCCTTCATGAGACTTTGCATGAGCTTAGGAAGAAGAAGAAGCATCAGGGGCTGATTCTTAAGATTGACCTTGATAAGGCATACAATAAAGTTAAATGGAGTTTTTTTGAAAGAAGTGAAATGAAAGGAGTTATTCACATGGCTAATGTCTCACCTCATTCGGAAAGGAGTGACTCATGTTCAATATGCTGATGACACGGTGGTTATGATTGAGCCAACTTATGACAATATATTTTGAGTTTCTCTCAGGCTTGAAAATAATTTTCCACAAGTGTGAGGTGTTTCTATTTGGTGTACCTGTTGAAGGAAAGGATAAATGAGTGAACATGCTGAATTGTAAGCAAGGTTCACTACCGATGACTTATTTAGGGATCCCAATTGGACATGTGGAAAGGGAAATTTATCTCTAGAGGAGGAAAGTTGATCTTGAATTACTCATGTTTAAGCAGCCTCCTTACGTACGTAATAGTTATGTGCAGTAGGTAGAGGATTTGAGCAAGATAAAAAGGATGACAAGTTCAAATCACACAAGCAGATGGATATACACATCATGCGCATCGGTGCTTGCTTGAGCAGCAAACAGCTCGACATTTTGGCCAACAGGGTAACCATATTAGTTGAGAACACGTAGCTTTAATGTTACTAAGATTGTACTAGAATATAAATATTTTAAGAGTTTGTGTCCTCAAGATGTTTCTGTGTTATCATAAAGATTATTTGCAATTTGGATCTTATTGTGCACTAGCAAATACTTGGTGTGCTAAAATATGTCAAGCAAAATTATAAGTTGTTATGGTCAATTAGTTTTTTGATTGCATGCATATTCTTCTTTTTGTCATATGAGATTTCATCGTCGTATAATTTGGATCATGATGAGGAATCACTCCTTTACATACACACAACACTCCGTAAATTAGTATTGATGGAACTCGCGCATGACAATTAAAATTAGAGGTGAGATTGCTACCTAATAAATTTATCATGATTAGTAACATTGGAGAGGAGCAAGGGAAGTTGTATGCGCAAGACAAGGAAGTACGTCAATTCCAAAAGGAGATTGAATTCAACTCGGGTTCTAGTCTGACTTAAACTCAAGGAGCAGGCTGCACTAAAATAAAATCCTAAGTCGCATACAAACTCTATTTTGGATGTTCTAGATATAGATGGAATGCTATAGAGATAAGCTTTCCAACAGATCTTGTCCCGCGCCAAAATACTTTCTAGATCTCCAGCAATCGCCAAAATAATATGACGTCCAAATCTGTCAGGGTGCTGCGACACCATCTTTTGGCCCTTGGGCCGAGTATCTTTGCTATGCTCATTAGTATTAGGGTTTGCCCTCTAAGGACGCTCTAACCTTTATATAAACAGTAGCCATCATCATTAGATTTAGGTTTTGCTTAGATTATTATGTTGTCAAACAATTTCACCGCTAGATAGTTTGTTAGATTCCAACTTTGTGACCTTAATTCAGATTTTGCACCTTTGTTGCGTTCTTCCTTGTGTTCTTCGATTGTCACACCCGGTTTTATGACTAAAACCGAATGTGACAGAAGTGGTATCAGAGCCATGTTGACCGTAGAACGCAAGCCTAGAGTAGAACGGACGTCTAGGATCAATTCCAAAACTATTTACCAAAATATTTGCAAATATTCATTTATTCCTTATCCATATCCAATGGTTTTATAACCCATGTGTTTCAAAAATTTTAGATGGCGAGAACCAGGTACACAGCAAGGAAAGCTACAGGACCGAAAGGAAGGCCAATGGGACCGATAGCAAGGAGGTTGCAAGGAGGTCAACGCCAGTTCCACCACCCATTGAGCTAGAAGACGGACCCGAAGTGCAGCCAAGGCGAGGAAGAGCCTTCCTCAGTGACTCCGAGGGAGAAGAACATCACGGGTCGAACGTCTACAACGAGCAAGGCACCTCTCAAGCACCTTCCGCGGCACCGGAAGAATCCGAACCAGAAGAGGAACCCATGGAAGAAGAACCCATGGAGGAAGAGCCACAAGAGGAGCCGCAAGGAGAAGAACCACAGGAGGAGCCACAAGAGCAAGAGTACATCCCATCTGCATCCCCAAGGACGCCCGAAGAAGGGGGAGGACCATGGCGCCGCATGTGCAGGAAGTTCTACACCAATGGAGAGCTTGGAGGACAAGCCACCGAGGACCTCAAGGCGATGATAGACAAGATCGGCCTGCAAACGGTGCTATCCTTCACCCATCAAGTCATCCCCATGCCAAACTGGGATGAGTGGATGGTTGAGTTGAAGATCTACGACGGGAACCACGAGTTCAGCAGTCACGTCAGCCCAGTTCCGAGGGTCAGTGAACAAGAAGCAGTTGCAGATGCGATATGGGCTGCCACTACTAGCATGGCTCATC